>MDYQ01000291.1:0-16957 GCA_003024175.1 Planoprotostelium fungivorum | reverse complement strand
CTCTGTTCCCATCACCATCTCTCTCAACGATCAGACGGCAGTGATGATGAACCTCAAAGACATGAAAGCCGTCGGAAGAGGCGCCACATCAGATGATACCCTTCAATACGGCAGACACTCCGTGGGAGATCGATGGGCAGGAGCGGATGTCTTCCAGAAGCTGTCGATGATGGCACTCGACGTGAAGGCCAACCTATTAGAATGCAAGAGAGAACCCTTGGACGATGAACTGTATATAAAGAGCGAGATCTGACACCCGGATGAATCTGCGCGAGAAAAGTTCTGAGAAATAAATGATTCGCTCTGTTGCTTGGAGAGGAGGCCTATAGTACCCGGGGTAATAGAACAAACATGAGGACGGAGGCTGACCTTAAAGCCGAGAATGAGATGCTGCGCATGCGGATCGAAGAGTTTCAGATTGTCCTAACCGCGCAGAGAGAGGTGACACTACTTTGCCATTCAGTTTCGATCGTCCACACAAGCGTAAGACATTAAGTCGGGATCATTGAACATCATACAGCGGGCGGCACACTTTCTCCAACAGAATTTACAGACCACCCATCAACTCCACACCGACCTTCAGAATCTACAGACACAAGCGAAAGAGGTATACAAAGAGTTGCACTACGATCAGCGTTTGAGAAGATCAAGTTCCTCGGTCGGAGAGGTAATGCAACCAAAAAAGAATATATTCGCACCTAACCCGATGAAAGCTCTCACGTCCCCGCATGGATCGCACGACCTCTATGTCATCTATGAACCAATCTTCACAAAAGCAATTGAGGCATTCACCCTCTATGACAACAACATACCGTTTTTGAATACGAGAATAGTCAACATCATTCACATCGAGATAAACAATTTTTGGGTATTGCCTGAGGATCTCACAGTCGCGCCCTCGGCTGATATTGCTGACATATTGACCGATTTTGTCAATACCATCATCGACGTACAGTGCACTCCACTCAATTTCTGAATGCATTCCATTATGTGACTGATGTGAATGGAATCTCTCTCAGCTATGAATCGATGTACCACTGTACGATTGTACTGAAGAAATATCACCGAAATTCGATTGCTGTTGTATTGTAGTCAGTTCGCGAAATTTTCGATTTAAATCCGGGTTTGTCATTAACTGGCTGACGCAACCGGATCAGCAGAGATCAAAGAGATCAAAGAGATTTTGACTGTTATTAAACAATGGACCGCTCTGTTTCTCCTTTAGAGGTAGAACATCCGATTCCCCTTCAATCATCATTCCATTCTAATCTAGCAAAGGATGCGGAGGATGACAAAAAATCAAAGAAAGAAGACATCGCGGATAAGTGAGTATCTTCGCTTCCTATAGTCCGTTGATGATCATTCAGATTCGTCGTCTTTGAAAAGCATCAGGACCGATTCAGTAAAAGACTGAAGGTATTCATCGATGGTAACACGTCCAGCATCAGTGAAGAAGATCTCCTGATGAACACATCCAAAATGTGCCAACATTTGGGAAGGATAGAAGAACAAAAATTAGAAACAAATCCACAGAGTACGTTTCTGACATTTATTGTCTCTCCACGTCTGACCTCATGCAGCCAACAAGCGAGAGCTCGTGATCACATTCGCTTGCATCGAAGAGTCAAATCGAGCGAAAACTGCCATACAGAGAGGTAGATGACATACATACGACCCCGTTCATCACCTCACCTTCATCAGGTGACATCAAAGACAATGGCCTCATGCAATATCTCGCCAGTCATCGTCTGGCCCTTCGAGCTGCCTTCGAACCAGTAAGTTCAACTGCAAAGACATCACGGCATGCACCGACATCATGATGCAGGTTCCCGCAGATGAATCTAGAATCTGTCTCGCCTTCGAGAATGTTCTCAACGATTCAGAAATGCACGAACAACTCTTGTTCATGGTGAAAGAGCACGCTACACCGGAGGGAGAGTGGACGTATTCTCAGGCGAGTTGTAGACCGATAATAAAATCAAGATCATTCATATTCATTCCAAACAGGAGAGCGAGGCAGTTTACGTCTTCTTCAAGAATCGAATGGATGCGAGTATTGTGATGACAAAGATGCAAGGACAGTGAGTGAAGACATATCAAGTGATGTCGCGTCCCATTCTGATGCGACAAACAGGACCTTGGGAGGAAGAGAGTTACACGTCAAAAGCGTGAGTTTGGAAATACGATCGTGATGAAGCCCAAATGATATCATAATACGATAGAATATATCACACTCCCATACACAAAATCGACGACAGATCCTGTCTATGCCAACACGTATCATTCATTGAAAATAATCAGGCCATTCCAAGAAACGACAGTTTCCTTCAGACGAGACATCTGTGGATCGGGAACATCGATGAAAAAGACATCACTGACACCAAACTACGAGACAGGTCAGTACACAGCCGATGCATCGTCCAATCGAATCTGCGTCTTCTATTTATCTTTCTCTCGCTCCTCTCGATGTCACGGTCTCATTCTGATCTGAATCATAGATTTTCACCTTATGGTGAGATTGAGACGATCAAGATCTTCAAGATGAAAGCTCACGGTAAGTCATGAACACGATCATCACCTCATCATCATGAACACGTACAGCTTTTGTCGATTTCTTCACCGTACCCAGCGCCGCCAACGCCAGGTAGATCTATTTCATTACAATGAAACTCATGCTCTCAGATTTTTCCTCGATGGAGCATTCATGGGAAACATGAAGATCATCATCCGATTCGGTAAGCAAGAATTCAGCCGATCGTTACGTGTCAGTACGCACCCCGGGTTCAATTCACCCGAGGAGATTTCGAAATTATTCGGAAAATATGGTCACGTGACTCACGTGGAGATGTCTCGAATGGGAATGACTGAGGTGAGCCATCAGCTCATGATCACTTTCATGATGACGATCATCTCATCATCATGATCTGTCATCGTCATCTTGATCATAAGTGATGGTGATGAACAGATCTTTGGTGTCGTGGATTTTGAAGGAGAAGACGATGCGAAGAATGCTTTGAACGACCTCCAAGGTGAGAATCCTATCACCATCTACAACGTTGTAGACCATCGCAGGTGCCATTATCAACGGAGCTCCTATATCCATCGATTACAACATGGATCAACCGATGATGAAGAAGAGAAATAGAGAAGACAACAACAGACAATACAAAGACAATCAAAATAACCGAGATCACAACCGAGGCAAGGGAGACGATAAGAACACTCCCAAGAAGAGAAAGATGGAGGTGAGAAGGGGAGAGTGGCTCGTTGTAGATTGACGTCACTCAGGTCATAGAGGGTACGCAGAATGTGGCGATCACCCCCACGAAAGAACAACACGCGGTGAAGGTGAACCATCTACATCGTTGTAGATCGTTAAGTTCATTTCTACAGCCGAACGATGCCAACCGCGGCCCGCAGCCGGAACGAGTCATTCCCCTCCAGACGGTACATTTTATTCCATTTTATTGTCCATCTACAACGTCCCTGATCTTCCTCACAGCACGTGGTACCTGTCGCCTCCGCCGCACATATTCCAACGGTAGCACCCCCCGTCGCCTTACCCTTCTACCACCCAGACGTTGTGGCCGATTCAAAGAATCCCCTCAATTATGTCAAGGTATAAATTTAATTTCATCCATCTATAACGCTCACGGTCACAGCTACCCCCACCCCCTGTTCTCGTCTCCAACGACGGAATCTCCGAACAACTTCGGAGATTGATCGGGGGAAATTCCCAGGAAAATCCGCACTCTCACAAGGTATACACCATGGACGAATTTCGCGCCAACACGGCGGAACGATATAAGAAATGTCTCCTGACAGGTGAGGTCATCTACAACGTTGTAGATTGAATATTCCAGATTGTCCGGTCAGAGAGGCCTGCGCTGCAGCTTGGATACAACCGCTGTGGTATAGAGGAACGAATCACGTGTCAAACGGTCTGTACTTACGCAAAGACATCAAGTCATTGGTTGACAAGCACCTCATACGCCTGAAACCACTTCCAAACAGTGACAAAGTGAGAATCCATCATCGGCACGATGCATCATGCGATGCTGATGGAAACAGGTGGAAGTAGAATTGGACGTCAAATTACAACGTAGCGCCTATCACATCTACGGAGGCAAGATGATCACCATCACCGATCCCATCACCCGCGAGCTCCTCTCCATCAAGATGAGGGGCGGCCCCAACGTTTGGACTCGCATGAATCAATCACCCCCTCTGCGATAGATCTACGTTCCACTCAAATAAATGAGAACCTCTATCAGTCACCTTACGATGTTCGCATTTTGGAATGTGACCCAAAGTCGCAGGAGAAGAGCATCTCTTGTTTCTGTTGAACGTGTTGAGCTGACAGGTGCTACCTCAGGGGTTGACACGTTAGAGTTCAATACTTTCTGTGGGGGATCAAAAGAAGAGCGGCATGGAATTGTTTCGGTTGTTGACACCAACCATCCTCCAAGATGATGTTCCAAAGTACCTACAGTGAGGATGCATTCGGCATCGTGTAGCTGAGCGAGTTAGGTCTCTTGAGTTGACCGAGAGAAGTATCATGGACATGCTAGAGAAGGTTCGTGAGGCAAAGAAGGTGAGCGTCGCTTCACGCACACAGCAATGACGGACTAACAGATGTTGACGGGCCCCGTCAGAAATGATTCCTCCACATCAGGTGGGACTAAAACAGTTTCGTTCAATCTGATCCGAAGATAGTCGCCTCTGTGGATGTAGAATATATCGAATCAGATGAGGAGGTGATTGATTCCACATAAATCATCAACTGAATGTGAATTTAGATCTCAGATAGTGACACAGATAGCGATGAGATACAGCCATCAACGTCGGCATCGGTGCTCTCACCTCCCATTCTCTCTCCATCTTCTTCCACCGAACGACCCATCAACGTGAGCGACGTCTTCCAAAATCCCAAGCCTCACCATCCTCTCAGGGATCTCCACCCAATTCCATCAAGAGCCCACCTGCCCTCGTTCGGAGATCGAGTCTCATTCGCGAGGTGAAATCCATCACACCCAAACGAATCAACAACATCTCATCTTCGTCAGATCCTCACGAAAGAAGCGGCTTTATCCGAAGACCGCTTCAGATCGAAGAGCACACCTCCACGTCCACTCTTCCTCATCCCACCTCCATCACCTACAAAGGAAGAGCTCAAACCCACGAGTGTCGATGATCGTGATGTCCCATCGAAACAACTGGTGCCATCGGGTTTGGTGAGCGAGAGTGCAAAGAAGCTGGAAGAGGAGACGCCGAAGGAAGAGGAGACAAAGAAAGTAGAGAAGCGACCGATACCATTGAAATTTGGTTCTCTACCCTCCCTCTTAACCAAGTCGGCCACCATGTCAGAGATGCAGAGGAGAATCAGCGCGAAATTGGAGGGTGAGCATCAACTTCATTTCATTCCTCCAATACCAAACGATTCTCAGCTTCCGCGGCCGCGCCACCTTGCCAACTACAACGATCCAATTCGATCTCTGATATACCCTCTTCATCTCCTCCACCTCTGGTGACATTCCATCTTCAGACGTAGCACACACCTACTCACACGCGACAGATACATCTGAAGAAGGGATTATCCACCAGCTCGAGCGTTCAGAAGAGAAGACCGCCCACCAGAAGACCTTCCTTGGTCCTCTCCTCCTCTAAATCCTCCGTGTCTACACCAGACATCGTAGATAGTGTATAAAAGATTCAAGAACGAGATGCGATGAGGATGATGAGCATCGGAAGTTGCTTCTTCGTGTGGTAGGCACGATCGATGACGTATAGAGAAGAGAATAAAAGAAATTTCCCTGTGGTCGTGGTAAAATATGCTGTTGTCCCTGGTTCTCATTTGACTGAGTACGGGTCAACAACTGAGTTATGCTTTGGATAAAACCCGTGATCTCTAACGAAACGGCTTCACGGCAGTTAACGAGATGTTTGGAGGTCGCAAGCTGTGATGTATGGACCAGATAAAAACATTCTTCACACAAACTTGCAATGCTCAAGTCGGCTCTCCTCCTCCTCGCCCTTGTTGCTCTCGGCCAGACCCAGCTCATTCAAAAGTCCACCTTCTCGAACGACCAATGTGCCAACGGCACCGGATACACCGTGTATCGTGATGGAAAGTGCATGACCAGTGGTGAGTCTTGTTCCTCTCACCGAATCCCTTCTGAACTCTACAGACTTCATCTTCACCTTCTCGGCCACAAGAATAATATAACGTACCCTTATGTCCGCGTATTATCGCGAGTTTTCGAAATGAGCACTCCTGCCTCTTCCGCATCAGACTAGATGCTACACACAGATAGACGTGTACCAGAAGACCACAATAAAACTGATTTGGTTCAATTTGGTCAACTCCGAACGAAGTTATCTTGAAAACACTCGAAAATTATTGCGATACAGAGATCGTCATATTTCTAGGTCGAGAAGTTGTCTTGTGAAGTGAGATTGATACGGGATACATAACAACTGGTGAAGTATTGCTGATTCAATTCCCAGGCGGCGAAGTGCCAAACCAGGAGAGTAAATCGCTGGACATTCAATACAGTAGAATGACGCTACGTTATATGATTCTTGTGCATCGTATTCCTGCTCGGGTTCCACCGTGAAGGCATCGACGTACCTGGGCAGCTCCTGCTCCGGTAGCTACACCTCCGGCAACAGTTCGAACGTCAACCAATGTGTGGTCACTGACACCGGTTACACCAAATTCGCCTGCGTCAGTGCATTTCCCTACACCGCCAACAGCGCATCCGATCGTCTCACAGTCAACTTTGGCTCGACCGACTGCACTGGAGACGTGGGATACATCAGTGTCTCTCAGGGAGAGAACGCGAACACTTCGTGCGCCGCATCTGCATGCACCAAGACTCTAGATCAGAGATCGACCATCACTCTCTGCGGAAACAGCGCTACGCTCGCCGGATACGTCACAAGATTGCAGAGCTCAGCCAGCTCGGTCTTTGTTTCCGTGGGACTCTTATTCGCCGTCTTGACTATTCTTTAAATAAAGTGTTGGTTTGTGGAACAAGGATCGCGTGTCTCTTCACATACGTACGATGAGTTCGAGTTCCCTCCCTTGTCCTGCAGAAGATATTTTCAACCAATCCCATGACAGTTCTCCACAGCGGACCATCAGGCGGGTTCGAGGCCTTCTGCGGCCCTCGGTGGTCAAACGCAGCGAATGTATATAGAGGGTTATACATCTGTATAGAGCACTCAGGAAGGGAAAACTCAGGATATCACATTTAAGAAGTATAACCAAGAATGATAGAACTGTCATGCGGGAGTGACAGGACAATTCAAATTTTGACACCAACCAAAACAGACGATCTTCTCGGCGATTTCCTCCATACACGGAATCGGGTGAAAAAGTCAGAACACGCTATTTTAAGGTCAATCTGACCATTTTCCTTGAGTAATGCCTCCATTGCCTCGTTAGTGAGCGAGTGGGTCTCGCGGTAGTCGACGAGACGAAAAGCGTCGTGGAGTTGACATCGAGATATCTTGGTTCGCAGACCTGGGTGGTACTTCCATCATTCTTCGCCAGGCACAATCATGTTCAAGTCGGCTCTTCTGCTCCTCGCTCTTGCCTCTGTGGGCCATGCTCAACTCATCCTGTCGACTGGTTACTCCAATCGCAACTGCAACAGTACTAGCTATATGAGCGTCTACCGCGACGGAAGGTGCATGACGTCCAGCAGTGAGTCCGCATCACCTTCAAGAAGATGAACTAACATTCTAACAGCTCTCATTGGATCATACTCCGTCATGTACCAGTGCTCTTCTTCCTCCTCCTTCAAGAACGTACAGTGGCTCGGTAACTCATGCGACGGCTACTCTACGACCGACACCGGCAGTCTGAACCAATGCCAATCGAACAGCGGTGGTGGCTACTCCAGATGGTCCTGCATCAGCGCATTCCCCTACGTGGCCAACAGCGCCTCCGACTACGTCTTTGTCACCTTCGGCTCCGCCGATTGCTCTGGAGAGGTCGACCACATCGAGGTCGGCCCGCTCATAGTTGGGAAGTTGATGATTGGGGTGGAGAATGAGAAGTGACCCAGAGAATATCCGACCTGTCAACGTTCCGTTTCTGCAGAAAACCACGTTCGAAGAGCTCCACAGCGTGCGATGAGACCTCAAGACATAAGCCCTATTCGTTCAGACTTTGTTCTAGAATCGATCGATACAGCTGGTACCTTGGTGAACGCGAGAGACCCCAGTGAGGAGGTCGATTCTCCAGAATGCGCAAAGTGTCACAATTTTATGTTGTTTCGACACGGGGAAATGATTGATCACTCCAGATGACAATTGGATCGCTTTAGGTGGCTCCACCGTCTCGTGAGATAACGTGTACGATTTTCGTCAATTAACGCGGGGAGGAGAATTAAGAAACTACGTGATATTAAATACAAACTTACGATATCACAGCACTTTCGTATGGCTAAGATAGAATCATTCCTCACTCAACATCATCATGTTCAAGTCGGCTCTTCTCCTCCTCGCCATCGTAGCTCTCGGTCAGACCCTCTACATCCAAGAGTCTACCTTTGACGACGACCAGTGCGTCAACAGCACCACCTCCTACATCTACCGCGAGGGAAGATGCCAGGTCACAAGTGAGCGTCCTCTCTTCTCGTGTCAGTGGCTGACATCACACAGATGCGTTTATTACTGCATCTACCGTCCAGTACTGCACATCTTCCACCGTGAAGACCACTACATACGTAAGTGGTAGCTGCTCTGGAACAGGAGCCACCACAGAACAGAACGTCAACCAGTGCCTCACTCAGACTGGCGATAGAAAGTTCTCCTGCATCAGCGCATTCCCATACGTGGCCAACAGCGCCGCGGACACCGTCACCGTGACTTTCGGATCCACCGATTGCACTGGCCCCGTGGACTTTTTTGCCATCCGGCTGAACAACAACCGCAACACCTCCAACTGTGCCATCTCTGAGTGCTCAAAGAATTTCGATGGAAGATCCTCCTTGTCCGTGTGCGGAAGCTCCCCCCAAATCTCCGACTACGTCTCCAGATTCCAAGGCTCTGCCAGCTCGGTCTTCGTCTGCGTGGGACTCGTGTTCGCCGCCTTAGCTTTGTTTTAAATAAAATGAACCAAATTATATATCGAGATCGTACAGAGCTCAGCCTTCGTCGGTAGTGCGGCACTCCTGCTATATGATTCGATCCTTCACATCATGTCGGTGTCATGAAGAGTGTAGACATCGATGAGTATACGATCGAAGTTGCCTTCGAAGTCTATAGCGAAAACTATTTTCGGGGTGACAGACACGAAATCGATGCAGATGTTCATCAATGTATAAAGTCACATCTCGATCGGACAAAAGCTTTGCCGTGTTGCAGATGAAGTCTTGGCTTTCATCTTTATGAGGATAATTTCGATGGATCGATCCGTGGGCGCCAACAGTTGAAAGTCCCTAAAATTGGTTGTGAGATCGGATGACATGTCCATGTGTGTTTGTGTGGGACGAAACCCCTCATGGACATGTCATCCGATCTCACAACCAATCTCGCCACTTCCCTGGAGCTACACGCATGGACTACGTGGCGATCGTTCGAATGTATGATAGAGCACGCGAGATCGTGATGGACGGAGATCATGCGAGTTTGCGAACATGTTATACAGTTTATACATTTTGTTCTAGAGGTGTTGTGTCTAGACGCACACGAAAGCGTGCATTCGTCCAGCCTGGAAGACCTTACATAGCCTGTTGCCTTTTTCCTTCTATGAGTTGTTGCGGCATCGCGGCGGTCGTCGGTTCATCATCTTCTCCCTCTATCTTCTCTTCTCGTTTCGTCTTCTCTATCGTGTGTGTGGCATCTTGTTGTGTGCGTGCGTGATTTAGAATGAGTGATTCTAAGCCACTACGCCACGATCTGTTCACCTGGGAAATGTCACGCTCCATCTATTTTTATGAGATGAACCTGTCAGACGACTCAGTTCCCCAGTAATTGGTGTATCCCAACACCTTCTTCTGGGCTGGGTACGTCCCTGAAAACCAGGACATGCCATCTGCAACTGCGAACGAGATCGGCGTAAGCTAGGGACGATCTCGATTCAAGTCTTGATCCAGTCTGGAGCTGACGCACTATCGACATGTCCGTGGATGAAAGTGGATTCACATCTACACACTGGCAGATTTATTCGATCAGCCCCAAGGAGTCGTGGTTCGGATGTCAAAATTAGCCCCCACGAGGTTCGCGCCGATCAAGTTAGCCTTCGTAAGATTGGCTCCTCTCAGGTTCACACCTGTCAGTGGCGTCATCATGATGATGGCCCATGCTTCTGGGATTACCTTCTAAATCGGCGGCGGCTAAGTCGGCCCTTCGCAGGTTCGCGTTTTCCAGGTTGCAGCCTTTGAGGTTGGCTGCTCTAAGATTAGCACCGGAGAAGTTGCAATCTTCTAGGTGAGCTCCTTTCAATACGGCTCCCTCTAAATTAGCCTTCTGTCCTCCTGTGAAACGATAAACCATTTTATTTCGTTTTATTTCGATCGTTTGGGACTCACCTCGGTCCTCAAAGTTGGCGCTTCGCAGATTCGCGTTTTCCAGATTCGCACGGCACAGATTAGCCCCCTTGAGAGTGGCGAATTGTAGATCAGCTCCCTCTAAATTACTCTCCTTCATCACCGTGTTGTCTAAATTGGCGTATTTCAGATTCGCACCACCAAAGTTGGTCATGGAAAAGTTGATGTAAGACAAGTCCAACTTTGACAGATCACATCCGGCGAGATCTAAACCCTGTGATGATCGCGATGAGCGATCGAATGAGCGATGATGATCGAGCACCTGACATCGTAAGGGAGAATTGACCGAACTGGCTAAAAGGATGGAGATCATCTCTTTTCGTGTCAGTGATGTCTGTTTCCTCTTCTGTTTGTCTACGATCTGCTGGAGTGGTTCGATGAGTTCTGTCAGGTTGAAGAAAATGGCTTCCTCCAATACACCTACAGATGTCAGAGATGGAAGATGGAATGGTGCATACGATCACCTTCTGCATTGGTGTCGTCATCAATTACCAGGCTGCCACAGCGTAGGAAGTTTAAAACGGGGGCGAAGTATTCGGGCGTGCGATCGACCATGTATGAGCCATTGTAATCGCGTTGGGAGGCCCATTCGTTGGAAAACATTTTGGCCAGCATCGAGCCGGCATCACGGGTGAGAGTCGATTTCGTCGTCGAGAAACATCGTCCACCTACATTGAGGGTGACCCATTCATTTGAAGAGGCTGAATCGGTCAGTGTTGTTGCCCATCATCGAGTGATCATCGTACAGACGAAGAGATGATGGATGATGACAGTGAATAGAACTGATGGATGCATTATATCTCACTGGAAGGGCAGACGAAATCTTCCCCCTCCGAACAATATAAAACTTCGTTGGGTTCTATAAAATCGACGTCATTGATCTCTCCTCCTTCAGCAACGAAGATCCGCCGTACTTGTATGTTCATCCTCTCTGAGCATTGATTCAGAAACTCTCGCCATGGGCCTTGATTTGGAACGAATATGACGCGTCCTCCTCTCTTGTATCCGTTCGGAAAGAGGGTGACGCGTCGTCGTGAAGACATTGGAAGGAATGTGGTGTGTGAGCCGGAATTTTTGATTCCATCTACAAACACAATGGAGGCTGGGACAGCAGCGCTGACGACAAGAGTGGAGGCTTTAGAAGATACATAGAAATAAGTGCGTGGCTAAGCAATTGGCTCGTGGTGATCAGAAATAAAAAACCCGCATCTGATCTTTCCGATTATTATTACATCACATCACATCACATCGGCAACATCAAGTGACGAGATGGAGAAACGTGTGGTGAGATACCTCCAAGTTATATCCATCTGGAGTGAGAATATCTGTAGATGAAGAACACGTTGGGCAGCCCTTACGATCTTCGCTGCCCTCAACTGAATGGCGATCGTGTTCAAGATCAATTCATATCTTGCATCAATGCTCTGGTGAAAATGAGATCGAAAGATGAGAAGAAACCACAGAAGGCGGAGACCAAGCCAACTGATCCAAAGAAAAGACCACACACACGAAACGAGGTCAAGAGATACCTTCCTGAATTCACCTTGGGAGTCAACAGCATCACGAGGTGATCCAAATGTCTTCCTCACCTCACCTCACCTTCTTACAGGAAGCTTGAAAAATCGATCAAAGAGAAGAAGACAAAGGGCGGTGTTAATGTGCCCAGTCCATTCTCGTTGGTCATTATAGCACGTGAAGATAAGACAAAACCACATGTCCTCTGCGATCATCTACCCGTTCTCTGTTATCTCTCTTCCACTCCAGTTGTCATCATGGAAGCCACATTCTTTTGGTGATGTGTAGATGCATCGTATGGAGTCTTACATATAGACAGTAAACTCTTCGATACATCCTCTGTATTGGCTCTGGCGATCCAATCGGGGAGTTCGGTGAAAGAGGTCGTGGATCTCATCCAACACATCACCAACTTCATCACACAACCGATCGATATTCCACACCTCCAACCTTTAAAAGAAAAGTTGTCATCAGACGTTCCAATCGAAAAGGAAAAATCAAAAGGAGATACAAAGACAGAAGAGACGAAGAAAGAAGAGACGAAGAAAGAAGAGACGAAGAAAGAGAAGAAAGGAAAGAACTTGTTAAACCCTCTACAGATTGGCAAGGTGAGACGATGAAGTGTTGGTGGTAGTTGATGATGTGTAGACGATACAGAAGAGAGAACCAAAAGTTGGGGGTAAGAAGAAAGTGGACGCGTGGAATACAAACAAGACAAATAAACGGTGACATCGAGTGCCGCTTTTCCATTTGTCCAGAGTCATGTAAAAGACATGTTTTGGTTCAAAGGTGATGTTGTCGCCAGTTCCTTGTGGGTCTCTTATTTAGTTGCGCCGGATACGACCGTACGGGGGTACCTGTTCGGTGATGATTATTCTTTTGCTTATTCATCGATGTTTGCACATCGCCAAAAATATTGATCTAGGCACATGATAATCAATATACACGGTTTTCTTTAGTAAAAGGCGAAAGAAAAGTACGTTATGTATGTTGATCAGTGCGATGCTTCTAACTGACTTTTACAGTTCAATGGTGTCAAACATCAACGACCAGATTATTATGGGTGTATGATATTGTGAATTATCTTCAACCTACCGGGTTAATCAGTGATTTGTATCTATGTTCTACGCTGCTTTCAGCAGCTGAAGCAGTATACTCTGATTTATCTATAAAAGTTGGAAATGGAGGTTTATTTTTTGAACCGGCAAAAGTTACCCGTCACCGAGCCAGCAGCTGCATAACCATTGGCTCAATTTCTCACGTGGCGAACCCCGCCCTAGAGGTGACAGAGCATACATCCCGTACATCTGATTCCATTGGTCTGATCGTAACGCAATCTTCCATCACTTATTGATATCAACAGCCACCTGTTCTCATCGATCAGTGCTAGGGACACAAAATGAAATCTGTGAAAGAATTCGAGGATTTCTCCTCTTCAGAGGATGATAGCCGAGAGGTAGAAGATCTCAAATCGATGTTGACCGAGGTCCCATCACGAAGTGATCATCTTCTCATAGTCTAGATCCTCTTTTGTCATACAAAGTCCATCTTCAACATCTAATTCACAACAGGATCAACATCCATCCCCTCTCACACGAAATGTAATTAATTCTTAACATCATCACAATCCTTCCACTATCATCTCACATAAGACAGCACTACATCGTCAAGACAGTCAATCTAGCATCGGTAACTCTGTCTCGAATTCGGCCAGACTGTGGGACGAGCTCGAGCACGTTTACCGTGAGATGGAGCAACGAGAGAAGGACTATGCCATCGCGGTGGAGATCGGCAAGATGTTGTTGGACAAGAACAAAGAACTTCAAGATCAGAACAATTCGTTTCAAATGCAAGTGAAGATATTAGTGAGCACATCATGTCCATATGTGAGATGATGATGTGATGTCTCAAACGATAAAAGTATGAGAGGAAAAGATGAAAGAGAGATATTGATACGAAGTCTCTGACACGTTAAAAACAGAGTAGTCAGAGCCATCCTACCAGCTGGAAGAATTTAGAAGAAGAGAAACACACCATCGAAGAGAAGAACAAACGATTGAAGAGAAAGAACAAAGAATTGAGAATGGTGAGCTCCCCATTCAAACCATCTCATCGTGTATCCACGATCGCACATGACTGATGAACAGCAACTGTCTCTAGTGGAGAAGGGGAAAGACAGCAGCGAGATGAAAGCGATTCTACTCAGCGAAGAATTCTCTCGAATGGAGGGAAAATTGGCAGCGCAGAAGGTGGAGATCGCGAGCTACCGAAGGAGAAACTCGGAACTATCGGAGGAATTAGAGAGGGTGAAGGAAGAGGCGGAATTCTTGAGGGAGGGTGCAGAGCGGCTCGTTGTAGATCGATCGACTCCCATCGGTGAGTCCCCACACATCGAAATTTCATCGTAATTTCCACGAAGATTCTCATCGTCTCAGTTGTAGAGGAAGACGTTCACGATGAAGAATACGATCGATTAGAAGAGGAGTTGTTGTCTATATCCACGGCAAAAGAGAGAACGGAAGCTCTCTTGTCAGAGGTGAGCCATCGGCTGACTCTGGATTTCAGAAGATGTTCGAAAGACAAATTTGGATGTGACAGAGTACAGTTGAGAGAAGAGAACGAACAATTGAAGACGAACATGTTCGATCGTGACGACGGAAGGAAACACCTGGAGACGATCATAGACAACCTGACGAAGACAAACCGTGCCTTGAGATCTGAAGTGGAGGAACAGAAGATGTTGTCCGAGCAATCGAAGGCGAGGGCCATCGATTTAGAGGTGGCATTAGAGATGTATCCTGCGTGTCTTCTGTCTCGAGAGATTGTTTCCTCTTGACTTTTAGGAATCAAATGATGATGGAGCCCACAAGGATCCCCAACATGGATGATGCCGTTTCGATCCATCAGTTCGGGTGAGTGTCGACGTATGATGGTCGACATTTATGATGAGGACGTACGCTGACGGAGGTAGATCTCTCTTGGATGAATTGGGAATGACGGAGCCGGGGCTGCTCACCGACCAGAGGGGTAGCCCCATTGTAGATGGACTGTACACGCCCAAATCGGCTCCATTGCCCCCCGCGGACGATTTCTCCGAACTTCCGGAGCATCTACAACAGCTGTTGGGGCCACCACCCTCTCCACGTGATGATCTATTTGAATCATTTTGTTTCGTGCTGAACGGACCTTCATCTTTTATCTGGATTTAATGTTTCACAGCGAAAGGAGAAGTCTCTCTATCTTCACACAAGGAAGGTGAGTTGAACGTGAGACATCTCGATCATTTCTAACGATATCGTACAGACGAATGGCCGTCAATCGTTGTAGATGAGACGAACTTTCCCCCGTCACCCATTCCAAAGAAGAGTGAGTGCCGTGATTCGAACGTAGATCTCATTGAAATTTCAGATGAATTTCAACCAGCCTTCCAGCAGTTCTTAGACCCCATCGATCTCACAGACGACACGATCGCCGCCGCGGAAGAGCCATCTACAACGGATCCTGCCAATGCATCTACAACGGAGCCTAAATTCGATTTTGCGGCCTATTTTCCGGTGGAGGAAGCTATGCCAGCCGCCATCGCCGAATCTTCCGAAATTGTTCCGGAGGTAACGAGTGGCGCTCCCGCCTTCATGCAATTCCTGGAAGATTCCGTGGAAATGTCTCAGACTATTCTCAGCCCGTCTACTCCACGAGAACAACCGAAGGTGAGACCCCCGTTTTAGCGGGAAAATTGATCATGTAGGTCGATATTTTAGACACACTCACTTCGAATTTCAATTTGAAAGCTTTCTTGGCTGAGACGAACACTTCCCAGCCGGAGTCCACACCAACTACAACGGGACAAAATATTTTAGATGACATCACGACACCTTCACTGAAAGACATGTTGTACGGTGAAGGTGGCCTACTGAAAGATATTGAGACGATTCCCTGGTGAGAAACAAATGTCGAAATCCATTTTTTTCAAATTTAAAGTTTTAAATCGACGCTGACGATCGGCAGGGATCTGGAGCAAGAGAAGGAGAAGTTGAAAATTCGAAGAAAATCGAGTGAAAGTTCAGTCGTATCGAGTGTGACGAACAGTCCGTCGATGCGTAACTCTCCCAGGGCCCCTGCGACACCCAGGTGAGACGTCTCAAATGTCAACTTGAAAACTCAAGTTGAAAAGGATGTCCATCGGAGAGAGGAGAGCCGAAGAGAGGGTACTCATGGACGTCATCTCGAATCTGCGAATGCGACTGCAAGCCGTCATTCGGGACGGTGGCCCGTGAGTCTCATCTATAACCGGCCATTTATCCATCTACAACGAGTCCATATTGATCCTGTGGGTAGGGTAGAAGTTGTAGATGATATCTGCAGAGACATGAACGAGAGAGTGAGAGAGCATCCTCTCATTCAACACAACGACTCCCTCAGAATGATCGTGGATCTATTTTTAGAATACTGTAACCTCTACAAGAAGTCACAGCCGGATATCAGGGTGAGAGAGAGAACGAGTTGTAGACTGACGGCGTTGTAGAAGGACAACAGAGGCTATTGGTCGGGGTCAGTTCACACCTTCTTCGGGGGGTGGAAGGTGAGGGGGATCAATCGTTTGCGACGGTATGGCTGATCTACGGTAGACGTGGAAGCCCAGCTGACGAGGAGGTGTCTGTGAATCTGTAGTGGAGGATTCTGGTGAATGGAGAGTGCCACTGGATGAGCCCCTCTGTCTATAAACGCTTGAGATGTAACTCTTCCTTATTCGAAACGAACACAACTCTGTTCATCGTCATCGAGTATATCAACTGGTAAACTGAGTGGAATGACCCTTTAAACGTTTCCATCCTCTTGAAATAACTTTCAATGTCTGTTTGATTGCGTTGTACACATGACAT
>MDYQ01000290.1:0-30832 GCA_003024175.1 Planoprotostelium fungivorum | reverse complement strand
ATTGACAGTAGCTCCAGTCATAGAGCTGATCAGAGCACTTGACGACCCTAAACCCTAAACCCCCCCCACCCAGGATCGTTTCCTCATACACCAAGACAAGTCTCCTTGGATTTCTGTAGCCCAATCTCGTGTTGAATGACATCCCATCAACTCACATATGAGAAAGACAAGAGAGGGAGAAACGTTGAGGCAGTAGACTCTACGTCAACTCACTGATTGATGCCAATCGATTGCACAAGCGACTTTTGGATCTAACGCCCGTTGTTGATTTTTTCAGTGCTTCGCTTTGAGGAGTCTCACATTCTTCTCTTCACAACGACTAACATTCACTATCACCATTGGGGCATCATTACCGAGAGGCACAGTCACGTCAGAGCTGAAATGTGCCACACAATCACAGCGCCACAGCAACAGCACATGGATTGATGAAGCAGAGTAATACAAAGGAACACCTCTCATAACTTATAGAATGTATTCTTCCTCAGTTCAGGGGAGTACTTCTGCACATCCTGTCTCTTCAATTTCATTGCCGCCGTCACCATTCCACTGCCCACGGTCCACTCTGCACAAACGTCACCTCCCACTCTGTGTGGAGATGCAAACACCATGATTATCACTCAAGGTGCAGGGTTCTTACCTCTCTTCAGGCCGCCTGACGGTCGACTCTGGAACAACAACAGCAGACATACATCGCATCTCTTCAATGGAGATGTATATACTACCCAATCCATGCATCATGGTAATTCACGTTGGAATGCTTGAGCTATACTTGTCCGTTTGAATCGATCTGTAATGCTTTAGCAGGACAAAGTCAACATGAATGTGTGTGACCAACTCCCCTTAAACGCTTTGTAGTTGAGTGTGATATATAACTCAGGATATGGTGCCATCAATACGGCCTCTACTTCTCTGAATTCGTTGGATTGTGATGATGTGCAACGAGTTGTTTTCCCGTCGTAAAAATTGGGCGTGACCCAAACGGGGAAGGTTTGCGCATCCATTATCACTGCTATGCACAATGATAGAAACCATCTCCTTGTACGAGAGGAGTTTGCAGTACTCATCAATCATACAGCCACGAATATACCTTGCAGAGAGGACACGAAATATTTCAGACCGTTATAATTCCTTTATTATCAACTTGGCACCAATTCGCTTCCAAGTACGAGCTATTCATCTCTAATTAATCTGATTCACCCAGGTGAACATTCAATAAGACACTGAATTTTGCATTGGTGTCGATTAAACCTGTGGCTTGCCGAGCACGTACCCTCTGTTGTGCTCCTCCTAGCTCAAGAAAGACACGTGACCTCTTCTCCACTCTCTCTATCTTCCCCGACTACAATCTCGTCTTCAAGATCGTAGTCAACTGATCCAAACGACACTCGCCCTCATCTTGAAGATGATGTGCTCATCGATTTGAAGCTTGTCCTAAACAAGCAGTCCCAGACATCCTCCTCTTCTTCTTCATCAGCTGATGGGTAGGTCTGTCCTCTCAGTGCAACGAACAACGACGCACCACCCTCTCACCTTCATTACCGATGGATCTAACATCATCACGATCATCATTGGCGATCTAAAAGACGGACTGCTGTGAGCGAGGACTGTAACGGATCAGGTGAAGCAATGGACACCGGGATGATGGATGGGAAAGATGAGAACGGATCACCCAGCCAGGCACACAGGAGATCGAAGGTGGAAATACTGCGAGGACATTCCACAGAACCAGTGCTCAGTTTGAGCTCTGCAGAGCTTGATTGGACTCACACCAGGCCAGTTCATCTCAGAATTTCTTTCATCAAGACACAACAGGCTGGGTTGTCGTTCATGTGGTTAATCGTTGTCAATCTCTTCACTTTTGGATCAGGATGGGGCGATTGTGCGGGGGGAGATCGAAGAGATGAACCCCTGTGGTGTCTGTGAGAATTGGCTATCTTTAAAAGATGAATGTCTTCAATACTAAATGTAAAACACTCACAAGATGCACATAGGAGGATACGCGATGTGAATCGGACATCTATCATCACAAACTGGACTGTGAAAGTTAAAACATCGGGTGATTCTATCTCCTCACATTCTTGAGTGTGGATAATTGCCCATCGTTGATGATCGTCTTATATCTTTTCTGATGCGTTTTACAACCCTTCGTTCTTTTCTCCCTTGAAAAAAACACCATGGCACGTTGAGACTACGGTAAGGTACCGTGAGACATATATCGACAGAGATCGATCGCTGTCGGTTTCGGCTTGACACAGAACAGAAACCGATCGGCACAATGAAGATCGCACTCGTTGTCTTCCTCTTGACCGTCTCCATCGCTGTCATTCAGGCAGCTGAATGCTCTAATGCTGGCTTACCCAACAATTTACTGCAGTATCAAGCCGACCTGTGGGATCTGAGAGCTAAGGTCAATCACATTATCGTATATCATCTCCCAAAGACTGATTTACTTACAGGTATGCAACAATGGCTGTAATGGTACATGCACATTGTGGGGAAATGAGAGAACAGTCGACTCTGGGAAATACAAGGCCAGAGCTATAGTCAAGAGTGTAGGAGGTAGCTGCTGGGGTGCTCAACAGAACGTGAGTAATCACTTCATGGAGTCTCTGATCCGATGTAGGTTATCGAACAGTGCGTAAGAAACAACTGGATCGGTGGCTCATGGTCTTGGGGCAGTGAGCGCTTCTTCTATCTTGACACACCATTGAATGAAATGTACAGATGAATACTATTCCCTCTCTTTCGTCAAGACTGGAGAGACCCCTTCTCCCCAGAACAACGGTGTGGTCACTTACTACAACTGCGAGAGTGGACAACAGGGTGCATGCGGTGGATGGATTAAGAACTCGGACGCGGAAGCCGCGGTGGTGAGTTCTCCCTCTGTTTCTCTCGTTCGGACCAGAACTTAAGAGGAACAGGGAGACAGCATGTTCAAGAACGGAGCCGCATGTGGTAAGAAAGTGAGATTATCTGGTCCCAGAGGAAGCATCGACGTCACTATCCGTGATTCTTGTGGCTGGGCCTGCGAATACGGACACTTTGATATCTGCCAAGGTGTATTTGTGAGAACACGAACGATGACCGATGATGCAATTTACTTTCGAACAGGGTAAAATTGCCGATCCCAATGACGGACTAGTCAAGATCAAATGGTCGTGGTTGTGAAGACATCACTTGTTCTCATCAATACATCCTCTGCACTGTTTTGTTCTATTCTCTTCTCGTTGCAATATTTTGACTTCCGGAACAAATTTTCGTTCATCGACACATCCACACAACACACAAGATGAAGATCGTCGGTGGAGGACCCGCAGCAACACTGCCAACAACGACTGAGAAGACTCTCTTTGTGACGACAGAAGATGCATCAATAGAATCCAACGAACCAAATGCAAGTCAAGTGAGTGAAATTACCTTCCTTGAGTATTCAAGTCTAAAGATGATCGCAGTCGCAGGCCATCCCTGTTAAGTTTCATACCTTGTCAGAGCAGCAGGTGCACATTCTTTCCACCATCTGTCTCGATCTTCTAAAGTACTATTTCACAGGTCCAGACGATTTACGATAGACTGCCTGCCCTAACTCAACTCAACACCAGAAGAGATGCGTTCCACGAGAGATCAGACACCCCCAAACCCCCTACAGCCGAGAAAAAGAGTGAAGACGATCTCGACCTGGATCTTCTGACGAAATGCGACAGTCGAAATGACCTTACCACCACAAGGAGAAGAGCCACAGAGGACTCTGAGAGAGCCTTCTGAACAGAAGTTGAAAGTGTTATCGAGCCGACCAGAGGGAGAGATCCAATCGTGTGATCGAGTGACTCTGACGTTCTCTCATTCGCTGGCTGACATCACCAATCTGGACCAGCTGGGCGCTGTAGCGGGTGATATTCACTTTTTATCATCTGCGTTGCTGAAGAAGAACAGAGAAGGTGTTCACGCTCGAGCCCAGACCCGAGGGAAAGTTTGGGTTCGAAGGAACGAACACGGTCACTTTCACTTCCACTAAGCCTTTCCCTATGGCTACACGCTACACGGTCAAGGTGGGAACATGTCTTCATGATGTCGTCCACATCGAGCATGAAGAAAGACATCTGAACAGAAAAGGTGTCACCTGATCTACAGACACCAGCGGGAATTAAGATGGAAGGAGCATTCGAGACGAGCTTCACATTACCCCCTCCCACTCTTGACATCTGCGGTCTGTATCCATACAACCATGTCATGAACACGACCCAAGTCTTTATGGCCCGCTTCGACCAGAGGGTCGACTCTGCCAAGGTGAGTGATCGTGTGTTCCATCATCATCTCATCCATCACACCTTTGAACATCATCACGAGACGATCATCTCCTATGTCTCGATCTCACCTGCCGTTAGGTCTTGGAGAAAGTAAGCCTAGAGTACGATGGGAAGAGGCATCCCGTGAGACTATGCAGAGACGATGACATAGACCGAGAGGACAAGGGGTGAGCTCCTCTCCTCTTCCCTCTCTGACCTCACGATAGACTACAGATGCAAGAGAGAGAGTTCTGCGTCACCTTCATCGCGGAAAATCTTCCAGTCGAGACCTCCTACCGAATCGTCCTCGATGAAGGCTTGGTGAGGAAAGATTCATCCCTCCTTTTAACCCTGTACAGCCTTCGGCAGAAGGACCTCTCACGACCACTGAGAAGATCGAAGGACAATTCCAAACTTACAGTCCCCTCACAGTCGAGGTGAGAAATTCAACATTACGATGGAAGGATGATGACAGGTGCAGAGATCACAAGATGGACAGATCGTCCTCAACAATCTACTGCACGATTCCTTTGATGCAGAGAGGGATGTCACCGTGAATCCACCCATGGGCAGGGTATCTGTGTCCGGCCACATCATCTACTTCAGTGGAATGAAGACGAGAGAGATCTACAAAGTCAAGTTGAACACGTCACTGAAGGACGTGTACGGTCAGACTCTCTCTGCTCCCTTTGAAGTGGAGATGAAGGTGAGTGAAGGAGGATTGATCTCGTCTCACCTTCACAGGGACCCGAGCCTATACCTCAGCTGTATTCGCCCTTCAATGGACTCATCACCCTGGATCCTTCTACTTCTGACTCGTTCGACCTGTGGTCTTTCCCCTTCTTTGCGGCACATCACGAGAAGGTGAATGAGAAGTTGAGAGTCACCAACACGGTGACACATCGTAGGTGTCTGTCAACCTCAGAAAGCTGACAGTGGATGACGTCATCGCCTACAGGTCTCAGAATGCCAAGGTGGGAAATCATTTCGCGAATGCTCCTCACACCCACAGATCACCGAACGGGGACAAATTGTGTCAGATTATGAAATCACACCCGTGGAGGGTATCACCTACCGAGTCGATCTACAACCTGCCATGACCGATGTCGCTAATCACTATGGTTTTGCAGCCGTGTACATCACACCCGTGGTGAAGGAAGAAGAAGACCAGAACAACCAACACGGAGAGAGATTCTACCCACACATCGAACACATCACTGCCGTCATTCAGATGACCAAGCTGTCCGCTTCCGTCTTCTCCCACGGAGATAAGGCGACGGTCCTCGTGAAGAGTCTCGTGGACCAATCGGTGGTGGAGGGTGCTGTCATTCACCCTGGAGCGGAAGAGTATACGACGGATGAGAACGGCTCGGTAGTGATCCCATTGCTTTCCACACATCAAGACGGGTGGATATCGATCTCCAAGGTGATGTGAACCTAGATGGTCTGTCTGATGAACTGTAGGGAGAAGATCGTCTGGTGGTGAATGTACCACCGATTGTCAACTTCACACCCTCTCAGAGAGTGTACGGAGCGACAGACAGGGGACTGTACAAGTCAAAGGAAGAGGTGAGGGAGATGAATGGAGAATCGATGGATGAGATGATGTAGGTGCACATCAAGTGCATGGTGAGGGATGTGACGGAGGATGGTTTGCAGATCCCTCCCAAAGGAACTACCGTGGCCATCATGGTCCACTCCCCACGTTGGCAAGGTGATCCATTCTCCATTGTTCTCCACGATATCTCTCTTCTCCATGGTTCGTTCCATATTGATTTCCACTGATTCTCTGCAGAAGTTTTTCAGTCCAATTACGAGACCAATGAACACGGAAACTTTGACTTTTCATTCCCTCTGGCTGCAGAATCTGATTTGGGGGTTTACTCTGTGCAAAGGGTTGACAGCAACAATAATAAGGAGGAGATATGTTCCTTCTCGGTTCAAGAGGTACAACATCTTCCCCTCCCTCAGACATCTCATCTCACTTCAAACAGTTCCGCAAGCCCGAATTCAAGAGCTCAGCTCGAGTGACATCCACTGGTCCCTTCATCATGAATGGAAAAGCTACCGTCTCCACATCTGCCTCTTACTACTCTGGAGGTCCACTGAGCAATTGCGGCATGTCGTGGAGAATCAGCACCACCAAGTCTCACTTTTCACCTCCCGGTTGGAACGGCTTCTCATTCTGTGAGAGCAACATGTCCTTCTTTAACCCCTTTGAGTGGCAGCAAAATGAGTACGAAGAGCCCTTGCTTGTGGGGGGAAAGACGGATGCAAGGGGAGAACACGCTAGGGAGATCTTGTTCAAGGGACACCAGGCCAGATATCAGCCCGTAACCATCGATCTGGAGGCGGTCGTGCGAGACATCAATCGACAGACACTCTCGTCGAGAGCTTATCTGCTGGTACATCCTGCTTCAGTGTACGTAGGGTTGAAGGCGAAGAAGGTATGAGATTGCATTCATCTGCTCAATCATCGAATACAGATGATGGGAAGAGTAGGAGAGGAGATACCCATCGAGTATGTCGTGTCGAACATCAAGGGTGATGCAGTGGATGGCAGAGACATCGAGGTGAGAAGACGTGTGAAATGAATGTGTCTGAAGGAATGGTCAGATCTTGGTGACCACGAAAGAGACAAAGAAGAACGAGGAAGGAGAGTACGTCACAATCGATAAGGAGATACAAAAATTCACAAAGAAGAGTGGAAAGGGAGTACAGACATTCCACATCATCACACCACAGAGTGAGCTATCTGAAACATGATCGATGTGTCTCTCATCAAACTCTCCCATTCATTCTCTGCTGTAACTCCCCTCTGATGGGGACACAGGCGGTAATCACACGATTCAAGTGACAGTAAAGGACGATGAGAATCGAACCCAGCTGACTTCAACTCCTCTCTACATCATCGGTGGGGAAGAGAACAAGGAACAGACAGCGCAGAAGATCAACAACGCAATGGAAGAGGCGATCGACGTCATGGCAGACAAGCCATCTTATCAGGTGACACCTCCACGATCATCTCTAAATTGACAATCATAGGTGGGAGATGAAGCAGAGATCTTATTCAAGAACCCTCTCTCTCCATCTAGAGGTGGCTATGCCATCGTAACGAGCACGAAAGTGTTTCCAATGGTTCCCATCACTTTCACGAAGAACGAAGAGACTGTCAAGTTTACCGTGAGTCGAATGAATCAAGGGAGAGAAGATGACAGTTGTAGATCACGGAGGAGATGATACCTGTCGTTCGAGTACAAGTGATGAGTGAAGGCTACAGTGAGACACAGCAACTACCCGTGTGGTCCAATGGTTCAAAAGATCTGTCTGTATCCACGGAGACAAAGTCACTGACAGTCTCACCCTCTCCTGCTGCAGAGAACGTCACGCCCGGCTCATCTACAAAGGTGTAGATCATCGAATGATATCCGACTCATCTGTGTAGGTGAGGGTACAAGTGAAAGACCACAAGGGAGAGAAGGTCAGAGGTAGTGAAGTGACACTGGTTGTGGGTGAGTGAGATGACATCCTACACCATGATGACACTGTCAGTGGATGAAGCGATCCTGTCGATGAGCGATCACAAGATGAGAGACCCCCTTTCCCTATTCTACACTTCGATTCAGAGGTGGACCCGAGTCATCTTCAGCCGAGAGTCCATCATCGCACAGAGAGACGTCAAGACACCCAGCAATACATCCATGGCTTTCCATGTGGCACCTACTGCACGTTTCGCCTTCGGTGGACTTCCTGACGGAGCTGCGGATACGAATCCCACGATACAAGTTCGAGACAACTTCAACTCTTTGGCCGCTTGGATCGGTTCCTCCATCACAGATGACAAGGGTCAAGTCGAGTTGGACGTCAAGATGCCCGATACTCTCACCAACTACAGGTGAGCTCATCGTCTTTGACTTACACAAGAATGACGATGATCATAGGATATTCGCTCTGGCATCTGGCGGCAGAGATCGATTTGGAGTGGGAGAGTCAGAGATAAGAGTCTCTCTTCCTCTCGCTCTGCGTCCATCTATTCCCAGGTTCTGTAACTATGGTGACCGTGTGAGGCTGTCCACTGTAGTGGTCAATCAGACACCACAGAAGAGAGAGGTGGGATGCATTCACGATTGGATGATGGTCTGTCTGACGTGTGAAGGTGTCCATTGTGATCAGAAGTGAGCAGGTGAGATTCGAAGAAGACAGAGGTTATCGCCTCACACTGGAACCCAATGGAAGAGCTGAGGTATACCTCTTCCCTATTCTCCTTATCTGACGATGAGATAGGTCCCATTCATGGGAACAACTGATCACGTGGGCAGAGTCTTTGTTCAGTTCGCCATGAGCAGTGAAGAGATGGAAGATGCAGTGACCATTGAGATACCCGTCTACACTCCTTCCACCTCAGAAGACTTTGCCACATACGGCGACACAGCAGAGACGACTGTCATCTCACAGACCATCCAGCCACCATTCAATGTCATCCCTGAGGTGAGTCGTTTGTACACCGTTACTCTTTGTGGTCTTTCTTCTGAACGATGACGCGCCACAGTTTGGACGACTGGAAGTGACTACCAGCTCTACCCTACTGTCCAGTCTGCTTGACTCGTACAAGTACCTGTACAGATATCCCTATGGATGCAGCGAGCAGGTCGCATCGAGGCTCTTGTCCAACGTAATGATCGGACCTCTTCTCTCTTCCTTCGTTGACACAGTCGATGAACTACCCAGCCAAAAAGAACTAGAGAAGAGCATGCAAGATGACGTAGACAAGTGAGAGGAGAGGAGGGAAGAGAAGATGACGTTGTACAGGCTCAGGCAGAGACAAGTGAGAGGAGGGTTTCGATTCTGGGATGAAGGAGAAGTGTCACCCTATGTGACAGTCCACTGTCTGCATGCTCTCGTTCGATGCAGAGAGACACTCGTGAGATCGTCACCACTCCCAACTTGAACTGAGAGAATGCAGAGTGGACGAGAATGGGAGATCAGACAGTCAATCGACTGGACCATCTCTTCCTTCTCCTCTTGGAGTGCATCTGTACCAAAAGAATGCCTGGGTTACATTCACATGTACTTCTTGGTATGTTTCGTTGTAGATGGATGAGATGATGACGTGAGACAGTACGTCTGCACCCTCTACCACGGGAGTTCTGATCACTACCACACAAAGGTGGCAGAATTAGTAAGAGATGACTTCTCCAAGAAATCAACAGAGTATCTGTGTTGGGCATTACAGGTGAGTCCCCTTGATACATTTCACATACCAATGTATGCAACATCATTAGAGGTCAGGAGAGTTTATTCATTGAAATAGGTTCTGCATGGGAAAAACACAGAGAAAGAGAAAGAGCTGCTGAGAGTACTCATGAATCGCATCACAGAGAGTGCAGACAAGGCACACGTTCGAGAGAATAGAAGGCTGGACCACGATGTGTTCGTCTATCTCCTTGGAAACGATGCAAGAGGAGTGGGCGTTCTGTTGGAAACACTGATCACGGTGTCGCCTGACCATCACATCATTCCCAAGCTGGTCAGGGGTGAGACAGATCATTCACATGTAGAGTGGATGGAATGACGAGAGACAGGTCTGATGAGTGGTCGAAGCAGCAGAGGCATCTGGGCCAACACACAAGAGAACTGTTTCAGTCTTCTGGGTCTGCGAGCTTACTTTGACAAGTACGAGACCGATGTGCCAGACTACAAGGTGAACCAGTGGTACGGACAGACATATGTGGGCACGACACAACACGAGGGAAGAGACACAGAAGTGAAGAGCATCTCAGTGCCCATGGATGTGTTACTCTCTTCCACGTGAGTCATCCCATATTCCATACTACATGCTGCATGAGGAAAAGAGCTGAAGGGAAGCAGTGGACAGAAAGAGCTAGTGATGGAGAAGAAGGGAAAGGGAAGGCTGTACTACCGTGTCGGTCTCACTTATGCTCTTTCTAACCTCACGGTAGACTCTAGAGATCGTGGCTTTGAGGTGACAGAAAGAGGATGAGAGGATGAGAGAGCTGACAGAGAGCAGGTCAGTCGTCAGTATGTGGCAGTGGACGACAAAGGGGATGTTGAGAAGAGAGAAGATGGAACGTGGAAGATAAGGATGGGAGCGAGAGTGAAGGTAGAGATCACAGTGAAGAACAGAGATCCCAGATATCACGTGGCACTCGTGGATAACTTACCATCAGGTAAGCTCCTTCCCACTCACGGTGGTGATATCTTATGTTGAGATTGATACTCGATAGGCATGGAAGCACTGAATAGCGCCATCAAGAACACAGAGAGTGTTCCTTCAGCTAAGCGTACCTCTTATTGGCTTTCTTATCTCCGTCCTGACCACATGAACATGAGAGACAACAGACTCGAAGTGTTCTCATCTTATATTTATCCAGGTCACATATACTTCTATTCGATGCGGTACTGAGACGAACACAGGAGAGAAGAAGTACGAGTTTTACGTGAGGGCCACAAACGGAGGAGTGTTCACAGCGCCTCCGACGAAGGTAGAAGAGATGTATAACCCTGAAGTGTTTGGAAGAAGTGCCAGCGACAAGTTGGTCATCGAATAGAAGAATCATGCTTTAGTGGTTACTCATTAATGGGATGTGATCTTCTATTGGTTACCAGAAGCATTCCTTTGAACCTTGTGATCTTTTCGTGCAGTTTCTACTGAAGCCTTAAAATCTCACACGATGGACAGCTGCTTGAAAACTCGCCGCTGCAGAGTGTCGGGAGAACTCCAATTACGTACGTCTTAATTAACTTTTTCTTCGAATGGATTACCTTCCATTTCTCTTCCTGACATGCCAGCACGATCGTGATGTACCAATCAGACAAGAGGAACCAACCACCGAGCAAGAAGAGGAAGACAGAGCATATCCAGAAGAGCTCTCCCTCATCCAAAAATGATATGTGAGCATCACAATCACCCCCTAATGGCTCTAAACCACTGACAGAGCGATCCCTTCTAAAAAAGCGAACAGATCTGCTGAGAAGGAGGATCAGTCGAAAAAATGGACCATCGCAGAGAGAGAGACGGTCCTGAGACTGCTGATACCTCTTTGTGGTGATACACTTACTCCTGTGGCCTTCGTCTGTTTTCAGATTGCCAAGGTTAGCATCGTCAATACAACATCACTTTCGCATTTTCCTGACAGACAAGCAGGACACACAGAGGAGCATTTCAGATGTTCACCAGTTTCTCATCAGCAAAGGCTTAGAGCCACTGAGAGTCAAGAACCTCTCTTGCTCTGAAGTCTGCCGTAGATTGTCTCTGAACGAAGACAACATGGAAGATTGCATAGATGTCAGTGATTCACTCTTTGATGAGGTGAGTTAACATTGTATGACCACCCGATGCTCATTGTGATGAAAGACACTGTGGCCCATATTTCTGCACTTTCGAGACATGATCTACCCTTCCGATCTGATGAACAAGACACACTTCATTCCGACATCCATCAAAGTAGAGAATCTCAAGATGGAGGAAGAAGAGGAAGAGGAAACCTTCTCTCCTTCAGAGGAAGAAACCTCATCAAAGTCACAAGATCTCCAGGGAGGGAAGAAGATCGGTGAGACAAATCACAACCATCATTCACCATCTCATCTCCATCAGCCCTGGCCGTCCTCAAACTGTTACATTGGGTGTCTCAGTTGATGACGAGATGCATTTCTCTCTCCTCTCACAATGCGAAGGTGAGAATCATCATCAACATCACCATCTCACGGATCACACAGTCCATCACAGAGGAGGACATCATGAGCGCTCTATACATGTTTTCAAGAGAGACGGAAGAGGAGAAGAAGGAAGATTCCTTCCTGTGTGAAGAAGGATTTGAGAGGATGCTGAGTTACTTCTCTGAATCAAAGAGAGTGACGGAGAAGGGGAAGAGGAAGATGAGGAGTACGGCGGAGGACAGGATGTTGGTCATCTGCCAGCAGATGAGTGTAGATAATGAGGCTCCTTTCAAGTTGACGAGGAAACACGTGGAATTTGCACTCCACGTGCGAAATCTGATCGATAAATGATTTTTTGAATGTCTCATCGCTAATGATCTGCTGATTTATGTACATCATCAGATGATGGGGAATCACATGATGGTCTGACGAGCGATAGAACAAGTCTTTATCGTTCGATGAATCATGTACACTCTATTCACACTTGCAAGGTGGCTCGAAAGTCTCTGATCAGATCGGCGACATCTACGTGGCCATTGCTTCTGGCGAACCTCTCAGGATAATTATCGAAGACGTTCCTATCAGCTCTTCCATCCTGTAACAATACCTCAACAACTTCTCTGTGTCCTCTCTCAGCTGCGCTCCTGTGTCTTCATCAGCTCGGCTGATGACAGCGATGGTAATGATGAGGAAGGTGGATCGATCGCACACCGAAGGGGAAAGCTATCGTAGATGGTGGGATCACATCTTCCATCTTTCAAGAGGATCTTGACGATGGATGTATGACCACACTCAGCGGCAATACGTAGAGCGAGGTGTTGATCGATGGTCACATCGACAGAAGGCATTCTCTCCAATAGGACCTTGATGCTCTCTTCATGACCTTTACGAGCCCAACCACTGTGGTTTGTCATTCCAATTGCGACAGCCAATGTCTCACACGAAGAGTCCAGAGAACATCTGTGCCTCAATGGAGAACAGAAGAGGGTCTCTCTGTTTTAAGATCTCAGCCGACATGTGATCGTCTTCTGACATGGCAGCCAACACGCTCAGAGGTAAGCGGGAGGGGTCAACTGAAGGATGGTCCATCATCATTTCGACGACATCTCCTCTTCCGTTTCGAATGGCCAAGCGGAGGGGAAGATATTCGTCTACCGAAAAGTCGAAACCATTCTGCATGATAATCTGTGCTTCGGTGTCAACTTCATCGTCACATTGTGTCATCACCTCGTTCCACCTCTTACAGGTGAGAGCAATGTTCTGCCAGTTCTGGATTTTTCTTCCATCTTGAGCGTTAGAGGACAGTGGGGTCATGTTAAAGATGACCACCAGCATATCAGGGGGTAAAGAGTGAATCGTAGTATCAGACATGTCTATCGTTTGCGTTGTCGTTGGCTTTCTGGAAAAGGGCTGGGATTTTATGGTCACGTGACCTCGTTCCTTGAAGTTTCACCCTTCCTCATTCTTCAACATCTGCTGATCTCATGACGATTCCAACCCTTCCCATCATCGATGTATCTCCATATTTGGACGACAATTCCTCCAAAGGTACAACATGCGATTCCGAGTATCAGACATCATATCGCATCTCAAACGGATGTTGATTCTCGTGTAGAGTCGAGAAGAATCGTAGCGGAACAACTCCACGTGGCATGTAGAGATGTCGGATTCTTCTATCTGAAAGTTGATGGTTACGTCGACCGCAGCGAGAGTGAGGAGTTGATGGAACTCCAAAGAAGATTCTTTCAGAGACCCAAAGAGGAAAAGGAAGATCTTGCCATCAGCAAGCAGGACAATGCGAGAGGTACGATTTTACATTTGTATGATTCCAACTGACAAATGAAATAGGATATCAAAAGGTCGGTCAGAACGTGACTCTCTCCCAAAATGATCACCACGAGGTGTGACCCAAACGCATCTCACTGTATGAAACTGAATCAGACAATCAGGCTTTAGATTTTTATCGACCAGTTGAAAACCCAGACGCTACGAAGCCCATTTGGGGTGAGAACCAATGGCCTTCGAATCCTCCCGAATACAGGTACGTCTTCAGAGATGACAACACGATGGCTGTCATTCTGTTCATCTTCTAGAGACTAATCGAAGACAGAGAGAAGATGGAGGCATGGGTGCGAAAGATGAAGCATCTCGGAATGATGGTGATGAAAGCCATGTCGGATGGACTCAAGATGACCGAAGAAGAGTGGAAGGGCCTCGAGAAATCTATGGACGATTCTTTCTGGTGCATGAGATGCATCGGTGAGTCCACGTCATCACATCATCATCCACTTCGACTCTGAAGCCATCGATTAACATACGAAAGGCTATCCCAGCTTACCGGGAGATAAAGGACACAAAGGAATCTCTTGCGGCGAGCACAGGTGTCATCACTCCATCGTCACATCATCATGGCTGATCATCACAACAGAGATTACGGCTGTCTCACTCTCTTGTTCACAGATCCAACACCTTCAGCACTTCAAGTTCTCTACAGAGATCCCAACGGCCCAGACCACGCCGCCGGTATGAGTTTGAATTTCAAATCGACCGCCACGTTGCGATACTGATCTCATCACAGCGGATGCTTCACTGAAGGGATACTGGATCGATGCCAATCCAATTCCGGGAGCGGCCGTTGTCAACATCGGTGACATGGTTGAAATCTGGACGAACGGTCTGTACAAATCAACACTCCACCGAGTCATCCACAGGGGAGACAACTATCGTGTCAGGTGAGATCATGATCGATGATCGTGATCACGATCATCAACATGATGATTATGATGATGAGCGCATGGACTAAAATGATCGCAGTGTCCCCTTCTTTTTCGAACCCAATTGGGATACGAAGGTCGAGCCATTGGCAGCGGCCAAGAGGATCCAAGAGCAGATGAAGGAAGGAGAGAACGGAAAGGAGGCTGCCAAGCATTACGAGCCCATCGTATACGGAGATCACCTCAAGAGAAAAGTTGGGGGCAACTTTGCAAAGTACGATCAATAGAATTCAATGTGTCGAAGAGAAGAATTTCATGATGGTTAATATCGCCACGCTCGATATCGATGGATGGTTGAAAGCTCCACAGTGTACAAAAAGATCTCGCGTTTAGCCGTTATCTTTTAATCTTACTCTTACATTCAAAAAAATCTGTTTCAATCCGTGGAGCAGTAGATCGGGTTCGAGCTCGCTCTCTTCGTTGCCTCCCTCGATTCTTCCTCTCTCATCATCGTCTGCTCCCTCATCATGGTCGCCCGCGTGAATTTCTTCTGTCTCTCTACCCCCTTCCCGCCGAATCCAAAACATTCTATGATGTCATCGATCGTGTTAAAATTTCCATCGTTGCTGTCCGTCTTGTATTGTACCCTCCCCTGCCTCTTGAACGGTATGAGCCTGCCGTAGACTAGTTTTCCCTCGAAGACGGAAGTCAACGTGAGGTGACCGGCTATGCTGGAGAATCGAACGAGAAATTGTTTCTCTCCCAAGAGCTTCTCTGCCGTTTCCACATCGACGAAACCGTGGAAATAAGTTGGTTGGAGAATCTTGCAGATCTCGGACAACGTCCAGCCGCGATCGTCTTTCTGATCGGATGAGATGAGTGGGCCCATGTGCTGTGCGAGCCTGGCCCATTCGGAACGGTTGACTTGTCCCTCGAGATTGCGGCTGAGAAAGTCTCTCAGCGTCTCTTGCTCTGCGGTGGACAGATTGCACCCCAGGACCTTCTTTACATTTGCGTAGAATTCGGACCACTCGATGTCTTCTGATTTGAAGTTTGTGGCAATCTTCTCTTCTAAGGTGAGGAGGGAGCTCTGTCTGGGAGACGCGGTGGGAGAAGTGTCCCAAGATATGTCGGCGAAATTTTCGGCCGATAGCTCGTGGCCTTGTGGTATCGCGCAGAGTTTCTGTACGAGTTCAGGATTTGAATTTCAAATGTCCCGCTCACGTTGAGGATGACGAGGCAGGCATCGTGGGTGGGGCCGTCGGTAGATTTGAATAAATATGTCTTGTTCAGTATCTGTGAGGTTATTCTGACGGAGAGAGGTTCTATCTCGGTCAAATCGTACTTGCTCAAATGACCGATGACATGCTTCGGGTTTGCATCCTATCGTCTTTAGAAGATGTCGGGTGAGACACCATCGGTCACCTCTTCGGAGCGATAGAGCGAGAGGTTCTCTCCCTTGATGAGACCGAAGAACCGAGTCGATGTGTTGCCAAATGAGCCGTTCTTGTATTTTATCCAACCCGTCCAGGCGCACTTGAGTTTCTTTTCCATCCTGAGCTGTACAGTGTTAGTGCATGATGAAACGGTGAATGTCTTCACCTCCTCTAAGATTTGTGAGTTCAGATGTGTCGATGACTTTCGATTGAGAACCATCATCATGTTCTTGCATTTGGAATGCACGGCGCGGAATCCTGTGGGCGATGTGACGCTTTCTCCACTCAATGCTGCAGCCGATACTGCGGGAGGTGCAGATAATCTGTGTGTCGATAGAGATGGATTGACGGTCGCCTGCGATAGACCCGATTGAAGCAGCTCTTTCGGTGGTATGATAGCCATAGATCGGCGATTCAAAGACGGACTCGTCACGGGAGAGGTAGAAGGCGATTTACCACTCAATGGTCCTACGGTGGCACGTCTGTTTCGTTGCGTCGGTTGTTTGGCCATCCATACTGATGGATATCATCATCGGGCTGACACCATGATGCGACAACACAACGTACCTGTCTGTGTGCTGGTCCAGTCCATCGGTTGAGCCATGATGGTGCTGTGAAGATGGTCTGTCTCTTGCTTTACTGCCACAGAAATCAATATCACTTAGCCGCAAAGGTGAGCGGAAAAGTCCTTTCGGGCATTTGCATTCACGCTTACGTTCATCACAAAGATTCGCTGTGCTTCCAGGGGTGCTTCAACAAGGATCATGACCTCGACGAGCGATGAGTGAGCTGCGAGATATTGGCAGCTTTTATTCTGTTGGATTGCATCGTGTCGGTTGACGTATGAGTGCTCGGGCCCGAAATAGAAGGGCCTGAGTGTCTTTATTCGTGAAAATCGGGTATTTTGGTGTCGTAGCACCTCGATCACGTGATATGTCCTCTCATTGGTTATGGAATTAGGAAAGTTGGAAAGTTGAAACCAGGATTGATTGTGCCAAATAAGAGCTGGTGAGCGTCTTTGATCGAATTCTAGACAGACATTCGACTCTTCAGTTGTTTGTATCTTGCACAAGAGGACTTCCATCCAGATGATCGAGACAAACCGCGATGTGGATACTTGTGATAGTGTTCAACGGATGGCTTCCAACTCTGATGAAATGCTACAGAATGGTGTATAGTCATGTGTTTATGATGGTCTTTCTTGCACGGGTGCAGCCGAACTTGTTTCCCTTCTCGGTAAAAAAGATCTAAAGCGTGTGCTTGTAGAATCTGGTGACATCGCACGTGTCAGAATCCATGTTCTTTTCAACTAACCTTTTGGGGGTTCAAAGGTTTTCCCTCAGCTCCCACACGCAAAGCCAGGGAAGAAGTCAGCCAGGCAACCAGGGAGAGCGGTCATATTCACCCACACTCTCGCAGCAACAGACGTAGAGGTCACTGAGTCTGTGATCCAGTCAGGTGAGATCGAGAGTCACACGATGGGATGGACCCACAGAGAGGTAACACCACCCAGATATCTTTGGGACTCCTGATATCATGGATCACTATGAATTAGCCAACTATGAATACGACGATGACTACGAGGGATTGAACATGAACGAGATGTACATACATGAGATGGACCTTCAATACGATCACGCTCTCGAAACGACTTTGGCTTTCGTGGAGCCCATCGATTATGGACGCCAATATGCACAGATCGAGGTGGACCTTCAACTGGATCATATGCATTCGCCTCTGGTTCATCTTTCGGAAGTCGAAACTAACGGACGACAACTGGGAAGAGGTGCATATTCCATCGATATCTCTACGTCCTAACTTCTTTTAGGAGCTGAAGCCATCGTCTCAAAGGGAAAATGGAGGAACAATGCAGTTGCGGTCAAGCGCTTCATTTCAGAGGAAGATACGAAGGCAGCGAGAAGAGAGATCGAGATTCACTCTCAACTGAGACCTCACCCTAACCTAGTCCAATATTACGGAACGACGATATCAGAAGGAGGACTCTGTATGGTGATGGAGGTTTGCGATGGAAGTTTAGACAAGTTAGTCACACTCCACCTCTTAAATCCTCGTTTCTGCCTGAAGATCTTGAAGGGGGCCGCAGCCGGCTTGAAGCACCTGGTGAGAAAACAACGAATCGAATCCGAGACATTTATTCATCATCAGCACAACGAGGGGGTCATCCATCGCGACATTGCAGCGAGGAACATCCTCATCTGCGGTGAAACGGCCAAGATCAGTGACCTTGGTCTCTCCCAGATGGAAAACAAGAAACCACATCACCATGCGATCTTCCCCATACGCCACTCTGCACCGGAAGTTCTATCGAGCAAAGCTCGTTGTTTCTCCAGACAATCCGATCGTGAGTCAATCCATCTTCTTTAACGATGGAAGTGGTCGACTGACATCACCCAGTCTGGTCATTTGGCATCCTGATGTGGGAGATGTTCAGCGGAGAGAGACCTTATCCATACCGATCTAATGCGGAAATCATCAATGTTGTCGTTCGCAACGGCAACTGCCTTCAAAAGCCCAATATACGCATTCGCGGGGTCCAGAACACACTCCCTGACGAAGAGAAGAGGAGGCTGCCCACAGAAGCAAAGAGCTTGTGGAAGAGGCTGAAGCCACTCTATCGAAAATGCACCGCTTACACACCAGAAGAGAGACCCACAGATTTTGGCGAGGTATTAGAGGGCCTCATGAGCATACACCTATAGACATTGTACACAGACATGTAAAGGAATCGAACACTGTATATAAAATGAATCGAAAGGAACATGTGAGCTGCTTCGTCTGCGTTTGATTGGGGGAGATGAGGGAGAGAGAAAGGTCACCTGTTTACGAGCTTCACCGGTTGACTTCACCTACAGAGGATGGTCAGATGTGTGATGATACTCTTTCGTCTCGCTGCCTTTAACACCCGACTCAGGCTCATGAGGCCTTTGACTCGGCAGTAATGTAACAGCTGGGAATCGATCCCGCGAACTTTGCGTAACGCAAATTTCACTTACCGATCCACCACCAGAGGTGCACCTGTGTAGATGAGATCGTTAGAATTAAGAGAATCACAACAGCCCACAAGAGATCCACGAGAGAGGATGTGATGGCCTAAAGAGATGACACTGATGGTGGTGATGGAAAGAAAGGCAGAGGAGGAGAGAATGTTTGGGCAAGAATTTAAATAAATGGATATCTCACAGAATTTTCGCAAACCGCGAACCGAATTGTGTCGAGACGATCAACACAAGATCACACGTAGAATAAAATCAACATGGCTACTCCGTGAGTCTCCTTCGATTCTCTATTATCTATCTTCACCGTCATCATCTCCACCTCTCTCTTCGATCCACTAAAGCTTTCTAGATTACATCCTAATGTGAACTGGGCCCAAAGAAAGGACCAGTTGTTCGTTTCTATCGACCTCCAGGACGTTCAGAACCCCAACATCAAGTTGGAGCCAACGAAGTTGACTTTCTCTGGAACGTCAAACGGGAAGAGTTATGCAGCTGACTTGAACTTGGACGGCGAAATCGACACAACGGTGCGTACTCTTTCATCTTTCTCGTTCGATATGTGTGACGTATACATGTGATCTGTGTCTCTGATATATTTCTGAAGGCCAGCAAATACGCCGTCAAGCCAAGAGTCGTCGAGTTTGTTCTCGTCAAGAAGGAGGCCGGACCCTACTGGGGTCGTCTCCTCAAGGATGGAAAGCCCAAGTGGTTGAAGGCCGATTGGAACAAGTGGAAGGACGAGGATGAAGTCGATGAAGACGATGCCGGCTTCGACATGAGCGGTATGGGAGGTGGTTTGGAGGGTCTGGACATGTCCGCTCTCAGTGGAATGGGTGGCATGGGAGGAATGGGAGGTATGGGAGGCATGGGTGGCATGCCCGACTTCGGTGAGCTCTCAAACATCTCGATCTATCTGCATGATTGGATCTCAAACATCTCGATCTATCTGCATGATTGGATCTCAAACATCTCGGTTTCACTCGATGATCGGATCATGCTCACATTGTATCTGACGAAATGAACAGGAGGCGAGGGAGACACAGACAGTGATGACGAAGAGCTACCCGGTTTGGAGGAGGATGATCAAACCAAGAAGAAGGAGAAGGAGGAGGAGGACAAACTGCAGCAGGTTGATTAAAGTATGGCTCGATAAATTTCCTCAGCACTTCTGTGCTGTTCATCACAGCGACAAGTCTACCACACGCTGCATTGTTTGATAGAGACTAACTACAGATGGCACAAGTTGCATGAGTGAGTGGGCTGTCCTTGTCGTTTGGCGATATCATTTTTAAAAATGGACGTCATGTTTTCTGCACATGACTTTGTAGAACGATATGAACACGATATGAATGCGGAGACGATCGTAAAGAACATCGAGACTGAGAGAGCGAAAGGCAATGAGGCCGCAGCCAAGATTCAGGTGGATGAGACGGTCCATCGCGACACGTCTTCTGATGTAACGGATAGGTGTTATTGGGAAGAAGTCTATTTCCAAATGATAGAGCCATTCTGGTGATTATTTAAGAATGTGATTTCATATCTAGATGTGATTCTGATTTATTCAGTTTGAACACCATAAATTAGCCATCCAAGAAGGAAATTATCAACAGGCAGCAGAGATCCTCAGTCAATCGTGAGTTCGTACACTTCCAGTGGTGGACGTCATGTTTATAATGTCTTTATAGGTTTCAGGATGGAGAGTGTCCTCCCTTCTTCATGGAATGTATGGTGCAGATGATGGAACCCCATTTGACTCAAGCACCTCTCCCATTTCGAACAAAATTGAAGACGTCAACAACGACAAAGAAGGACGACCCACAGGTATTTCCATCACGATCCATCCATCATCTCCATCATCCATACAAATTACATCACAAACTCATGCATGGAACAGATGGTCGAGAAACTGTTTGGACATTTGGAGGGTCCCGCTGATCTCCTCTATCACGTGATGGGCTACCTCCTCAACCATGATCGAAACGATCTGGCCTGCTCGGCTGCCTCCATGCTCCTCGATTGGAAATGCAACTCGAAAGAAAACTCGGAAGTCAGAGGCAAGCAGAGATTATTGGTGAGAAGACATCGATGATGATCGTAATGATGACGATCGAGGACAGATGCTGTGTCTCGGTTTGGCTCTCCATTGTGAAGAGAAATACAATTTGAAGGACAAACCACTCAACAAGTACAGAAGATTCGCAGGTGTGAATCCGTCGTGCGATGTCTTCTCATCTCAATCTCACAACAGCTACCTACTGTCTACCCAAGATCTTATCCACCATTCCTCTCGATCAATTGACACAAGGGGTGAGTTTCTCTTCTCACGAAACTGATCCATCCAATGAAAAATCACATCCAAACGAAGAGAGAGTGACGAGAAAACAGAGCGAGATCCAATTAGGAAAGATGCATCGAGTGAAAGTACCAGAGTTGGACAGAGTCGTGTTAGTCTCCTTCATTCACTTGGTGGCCGTGGGTAACTACACCATGTTGTATCACATCATCGATTCCACCATTCGGGCGGGAAAGTTGTCACGTCCAGAGTTCTCTGAAGTCATCAGCTGTGAGTCATTCCTCTTCTTCTACATTGGAGACAACATCGATGAATCATCGCACGATGAATAGAGACAGAAGCATGTAGAATGAACAATCTCTGAAAAGATGACAGCTCTCAATTCTAAATCTGGCTCCGTCTCCATGGAAACGAGATCGCAAGCCTTCGCGGGAACGATTCGTAGGTTCCAGTCACCGGAAGGTGAGAGCCATCGACAGAGTAGATGTCTCACATCCATCAGGAATGAACGAATTTGAGACGATGGTCTCCTCTCTGACCTGCATGTCCCTCTACTTCCACTCCCTCTGGGACTACTACAAGTCCATTCTCTTCGCTGGTTTTCAGCGGAAATTCCAAGGAAAAGCCATACGATACTGGGAAGAGGGAGGGAAGAAGAGGAAGATGGAAGAGCTAACGAAACCACCGCAGAGTGAGTGTGTCATCCTTCGATGTCGCTGAACATCTCACAGCCATACGACTGTTGGAGATGGTGTCACACATGGATGAACAGATGCCTCAGATTGTGAAGAACGTACTGCAGGGTGCAGTCATGTCACAGTCTTCCGATTGGGATTGGTTGTTACTCGTCACTGCAGACATCTCTTTCTACGTGGTTCGTTCATCTCCATCGATTCATCTTCAGACGTTCACATCTGTTTCATCTGTAGATCGATCTACATTGAATCTACTTGAAAGATCTATATTTCATCTGCATCTGCATCTCTCATTCTATCTCAGGGTCAATATGGATTAGCGTTGCACAAGTATGAAGAATTACACAAGATGTTGTACAACCAAGAGAAGGCACAGAACAACAAGAGCGTCATACTGAAGGATGTTACCTCCAGGCAATCCATAGAGATGACCGGTGGGACTGAGATCGTTGTAGATGAACAAAAGAGGCTGATAAGCACACCAGGTCAGTGGTTGAGGATGCAAAAATGCATCTGTGAGATTCAGACCGGCCATCTACAACCAGCCAAGGAAGGATTATTGAGGATATTGAACAACCTGCAAGCTCCGAACAGAGTGGAAGCCAAGAAGAAATTGGACACCATCAACCAACTTCCGAGGAACACGACTTTCTTTGCTACCTTGAACGATTCTTCCATCTATTCGATATCTCTGTACCACCTCTCCGCTTGCTACTCGCAGGTGACCTTCATCACTCCCATGACATCATCGACACACGTGACATCATCATCATCAGCGACACCGTCATCACATTGCCAACTGTTCACTCATGATCTTCCATCATCTCACCTCCATCACATCATCGACAGATCATGTGTAACACGATCATCACAACATCATGTATCTGACATTCACAGATGAGAGACCCAGGTCAAGTCGTCCTCTATCAATTCGGCTGGCCCTTCTTCTCACCTCAATTCCACAAGCTCTTGTCTTCTGATGACCATTCTCACTTTTCTTTCGACAAGTTCTTTGAATACGTTACGAACGTGGACATTTTAGAAGAGATGTGTCACCTCTATAAGAAGTCTGGAGGCAAGATGAAGTTGATGAGCGATGAGAAGAGACCGATGGATGAAAAGTTTGAAGAACAAGTGTCGCTGGCGTCTCTTCCAGAGATGTCCACGGGAAATCTATTGGCGAGGTGAAGATTATCGTGATGGTGGGTGATGGATTGACGTGATGTAGGTTCGTGAGAGAGGAGTTGATGAAATAAATTGATGTCTATAATTCGATGTAATTGTTGAATATCTATAATTCACTTATCTCATCTTGATCATCTCACCATCCTCAGATAAACAGCGAACATGACCATCGCTGCATTACGAAGGTACGACACATTCTCGAGGTTCTTCCATCGTCTAAAAGATCGAACGGGCTTTCATGTGTCGCTGTCGGGACCACGTCTCAATTGCGTGAGAAGATGAAGAAATTTTGAGAGGCTGCCGGATAACAACCATACAGCCGATCCGGCAGGATCGGACTAGGACTCCTATTACCACATTTTACCACTCCTTTCTTCGTCCATTCAGCATGAAGTTCTCTCACAGTCTTCAACTCAACAGTGTGCCAGAGTGGGTCGATCACTACGTAGAGTGAGTCGCCGACACCGTGACATCACATTGAAAAGAGATAGCTACGGACTATTGAAGAAGGCCATCTACGAAGCAGAGAAGCTACAGGTGACACCCATTGGCAGTCACATCAGCACCATCATCAGCACGATTCTGACCTCTGATGCAGTTAAACTCACCAGTGATCGGTAACCGAAAATCAGAGGTGAAGGAAGATCATCTACAGCCTTCCGCCTTCTCACCGACCTCAGATCTCGATCCCTCTAAAAGATCAGGATGCCAATCGCCACTTCTTGGCTCTGATCGATAAAGAGCTCACCAAAGTAAGATCGCCTCCTCCTCCGTGACTGACATCACCATCAGGTCACCAAATGGTATGATCTCAAGTCGGCCGAATTTCTGGACAGGTACCACAGGATGAACCTCGAAGGAGATGATGCCCCGGCTCGCCGACGTGGATCGACCAAGAAGCCTCACGTGAGGATGATAACTTCCATCATCACATAGACTGGCTACATCTGTCCATCGCTCCTGACATCACGCCAGGTGGCCGTAGTCAATGAGAAGACAAGCCTCTTATCCGGCGTAGACGACGAGAACCCCAGACATTCCTCCATGTCCGTCGATCTCGAACGTGAGACAGAGTCTGATGATGAAGTCGATGGACCACTGACTCTCCCCAGTCGGGAACACAAATATCTACGACGTGGACATCGAACAGATCGCCAAGAGCAAAGCCAGCCTGAAGGTAAAACTATAAACTTCTTCATCTTTTCTGAGAAGACTATAGGAGAGGTTGATCGACATCTTTGTCAAATTGTCAGAGATCAGATCCTTCGCCGATCTCAATTGGGAGGGAATCAGAAAGGCTCTGAAGAAGTAAGACATCATCGTGATGTCATCACTCATCCTGCGTCAGGTACGATAAAGTGACGGGGAACAACCTGAAGACAGAATACCTTGACAACGTCAGTGATCGCGATGATCAGAAGATCATCACGATGATTATGTTCTTGAATTGACAAAGTTAACAGGTGGCATCGCAAGCTTCACCTTATCAGAAGGAGAACGTGCACAAGGTCAAAGAGGCCCACGACTCAGTGGTGATGGCTTATGCCAGATTGACCAACGCCGCGGACGAGAGAGCGGCCAACCGAGAGCTGTCCTCTTATCTGAAAGATGTTGTCGTCTACGAGAGGAACACCGTCTGGAGAGACATGGTGTCCAGAGATAGACGTCAGACTACACTCCACGTCGAAGCAGTGAGTGAACCATCAACGTGATCTCATCATCATTGTGATCTCATCATCATCGATCTCATCGTGGCACCATCACATCACATCATCATGATCATCATCTGATGTCTTTCAGCCTGCCGATGAAGTCGATAAATCAACCTCTTCCAACTGGAAGAAATTCATCAACAAGCAAGTCATCGTCATTCCCATCGCCCTACTCATTCTATTACTATCCGCGCTCTTCTTACCCATCGATGTGAGATCACTCTCCACACTCTTCTGATGTTGAACGACGTCAGGCCGTGGAGCCTCGTCTGTGTCTTTCCATTCTCATCTTTGCCTCCATCATGTGGTGCTCTGAGGTGACATTTGTTTTCTATCGAATGGAATCACTGACGGTGTAAGGCCATACCCCTCTTCGTTACAGCCATGATCGTCCCCGCTCTCATCGTATTCTTCCGCGTGTACCGCAAAACAGAAAATGGCCAATTCATTCGAATGACTGCACACGAAGCCACGAAGCAGGTGATTGTACATCTCAGACAGATGAAGCTGAAGGATCGATCAGATGTTCGCCGATATGTTCTCCACTTACATCATGCTCTTACTCGGTGGTTTCACCATCGCAGCTGCTTTATCAAAGTACAACATCGCCAAGCTCATCGCCACCCAAGTTCTCAGCCGAGCGGGTACGAGGCCCGGTGTCGTGCTCCTGGCTAACATGTTCGTCGCCACCTTCTTATCCATGTGGATCTCTAACGTCGCCGCCCCCGTTCTCTGTTTCTCTCTCATTCAGGTGAATCAAGTGACGAAGGAAGAGAGATTCACACTCGACAGCCCATCTTGCGTACGCTGCCACGAGATAGCCACTTTTCGAGCTGTCTCATTCTGGGTATCGCCTTGGCTTCGAATCTGGGTGCGTATCCTTATCGTGATGTGGTGTGACGTGATTCAGGTGGTATGGCCTCACCCATTGCATCTCCTCAGAATCTCATCACCATCGATTCCATGAAGGATGCTCCACCTTCTTGGGCCAAATGGTTCGCCGTAGCACTTCCCATTGTTATTCTCGGAAACTTGGCCACATGGGCCGTTCTCATGGTGAACTTTAGTTTCGTCTCGTTTCATCGGTTGAATGGATCAGGGAGTGTACAGACCCTGGGGCACCAAGATCGTTCCCATTCGTGCCGGAATGAAAGAGAAGTTCATCTGGAAGCACTGGTTCATCATCATCATCACCCTTGTCACCATCATCTTGTGGTGCGCCGAGAGTTCCATCGAAAACGTGAGTGGATATCTCCATTTTGACGCCTGACTCCACTGCAGTACGTGGGAGACATGAGCATCTTGGCCATCCTGCCCCTCGCCGCATTTTTTGGAGCGGGAATCTTATCCAAAGACGATTTCAACAGTTTCTTGTGGACCGTCGTCATGCTGGCCATGGGTGGTGCTGCTCTCGGAAAGGGTGAAGGAGAGAAGGTTCACGCAGTCACTCACACTCTACAGCTGTCGCCAGCTCGGGATTGTTGAACCTCCTCGTGTCTCATGTCAGTGGAACGGTGGATAAGATGAGCATCTACGCCGTCTACGTCGTTCTCACCGGTCTCGTCATGGTTGTTGCCACTTTCATCTCCCACACGGTGATCCTTTGAATTCGATTTAGAATCAACGATGCCCATCGACATCAAATCTGAACCTCTGCAGGTGTCTGCCTTGGTGATTCTGCCTGTTGTCTATACCATCGGATTAGACATGGGAAGATCGAACCTGTTGGTCTTTGGTTGTGGCCTGTGCTGCTCGGCCGGAATGGGCCTCATTGTTTCGGGTTTCCCCAACATCAACGCTGCCGCGCAGGAGGACGAAGTGGGAAGGAGGTACCTCACTTCCATCGATTTCATCAAGAGCGGTGTGCCTGCTTCCATTTTGGTGTGGGGACTCATCATTTCCATCGGTTACGGCACGTTGGTCGCCGTCGGATATTAAGATTGTACAATGAAGAGAATTGCATTGTTGTAGTTCAACGTACTTAAAGTACATTCATTAGTATTCTATTCAATGACCAACTTGTCGCTGGCACTGCTTCCGAACACTTCAGGGCTGTACATCTCCTCTACCTTTGCTGGTGGCGCTGTGAACACTCCTCCATTTGTGGCCCTCACATAAAATTCGTACTTCTCTCCTGTATTTCTCTCAGTCATCACAAAACACGCAGAACATCATATGTAGAGATGCAATATAGATGATGACCATGAGGGAGATTGACCTGGGTACACATAAGAGGAGAACACTTCCAATCTGACTCTCCCACTCCAAGTCGATCTCTGCCTTCAGATGCCAGAGCGAATATCCTATGATCATTGTCATCCTTGTGTAAGTCATCGACAATGAGCTCACCTGTAGTTGGTGAGAGTATCGGGCATCTTGATGTCCAACTCGACTTGACCCTTGTCATCCGTGATGGAGGAACCGATCCAAGCGGCCAAAGAGTTGAAGTTGTCTCGAACTTGTATCGTGGGATTCGTATCTGCAGCTCCGTCAGGAAGTCCACCAAAGGCAAAACGTGCAGTAGGTGCCACATGGAAAGCTATGGATTCATTGCTGGGTGTCTTGATGTCTCTCTGTGCGATGATGGACTCTCGGCTGAAGATGACTCAGGTCCATCTCTGAATCGATGTGTAGAATAAGGAAAGGGGGTCTGATCTTGTGATTGCTCATCGACAGAATGGCCTCATCCACTGACAGTGTCATCATGGTGTGGGATGTCATCTCACTCACCCACGATCAGTGTCACTTTGCTACCTCTGACACCTTCTCTCCCTTGATTCATTCGACTCACGGTAAAGTTTACAGTCTCCTTGTTCTTTGTGAAAGTGATGGGAACCATTGGAAACACTCTCGTGCTCGTTACGATGGCATATCCTCCTCTTGATGGAAAGAGAGGGTTCTTGAATAAGATCTCTGCTTCATCTCCCACCTATGATTGTCAATTTGGAGATCATTGTGGAGGTGTCACCTGGTAAGATGGCTTGTCTGCCATGATATTGATCGCCTCTTCCGTTGCATTGTTGATCTTCTGCTCTGTCTGCTCCTTGTTCTCTTCCCCACCGATGATGTAGAGAGGAGTTGAGGTCAGCTGGGTACCGAGTTGATGGTGGGATATGTTCCCACATGTGCGTGTGTTGTGCTGAACGAGACAGGAGGTCACGTGACTTCTTGTCCTTTGTCCAGCTCATCTCACCCACACGTGGAAGGTGGATCTACGGTATTAATTAATAAAGGTTCTTCCATCTTTGATTACTTCTTCTGCGTGAGGGTGTTCGTCGAGACGGGGCTTGCGCGAATTTTCGGGCCAAAATTTAGAAAATGCCAATCCTTCTGGCCTTTGTGGGTTCGTATAATCTGGGCGCTCCAATGGCGGAGTGGTAAAGCCCAGCCTCTTGTTTGAGTGTCTGGCCTTTGCGCTCTCGGGTTCAATGCCGGGCGAAGCGCCTTTCTTTTTTGCTCTCGAGGAAAAATCAAAACGAGAACACGAAGAAACAAGCAACAAAGAAAGATTGATTTGCCAATTTGGACTCACTGCAGATGAATCCTCTCGTCCAAACATGAAGAAGAATCAAATCATAATCTTCAATTGATGCAGATGTATACATCTGTATTGATACAATTCTAGGACTGATTAGGAGAAGGAAGCTCTGTGTATGCGTCAAGGTGAGAGTGATTCTGAATGAGATGATTTTAATCTCGTTCCAGGCTCTTAATCTCTGGGGGAGTTCTGGTTAGCACGCCACGGATCGTTGCAACGGATCCAACGAATATATTACCAACAGTAATATCAGAGAGGAATGGAAATGAAGTTGACCTATAATCTTGATGCAGGTCCACAATCAGTCAACAAGATTCAAACGCTACGTCACTGGAGCCAATGCAAAAGGGAGGTGAACCTGATGTTTGATGATGGTCATTGACTACAAGATGAAAATCACCTCTGATATCAATGCAGATCAATGGTTAGTTAACTCAAACACTACATACATTATTAGAACTGAGACAAAAGGGAAAAGTGAGTCTGATGTTGCTGGAATCACATTGTGGGATGGTGATCTATGATCAACTTGGCACAAAGAAGAGAACATAAAGGAAAAGTTGAATGTATTATTTGTTGAAGCGTTTAACTGCAGGGTATCACAAGTTGGCACAGGCAGCTGATGGTCCAAGACTTACAGAATGATACCATGAAATGTATTTGATGAATTCTGAATTGGATGACACTCCCTAAAAGTATAGGAAATATGACAGAGATAACAAAGCTTGGATTGGGACATGTTAACCTTAACATGCAAGGCAGTCTTCCTCAGGTCCTTCTACTCAAGGAGATTCCAAATGAACAAACTGTATTAGTATAGATGAATACATCATGCCAATACACCAACATTGCAACAACCGGCCAAACAACCTAAAGAGCTCTCATCACAATTGGAAACAAGATCTGTAAGATACTGCCAAAAAATGATATATGAGAACATAAACTGTTGGAATCAGCGCAGTTTGCTGAGTCAGAAACAGGTCAGAAAACTAGTGGTCATGCCACGTGCGTTATTTGGAAATAGCGCACGCGAGGCCATATTTCATTTAGGGAGGGTGTCAAGTCATTGATGACAGTTTACCCAGGTGTAGAATCACATGGGCTACACGGTGGTGTATTCAGTTTTTTCGTCCGGACTAACATAGCAGAGAAAAGTGTAAAATATACCATGCGTGCGCTATTTTGATTTAACGCACGCGGGGTCTTATCTCATTTAGGGAGGGTGCCAGGTCTGTTTTCTCAGTTCCCACGTGTAGAGGTACCTAAGACCTACGTAGAAATGGTTACTAAACCACCGTCCAACCATTACCATCAGAGATAAAGGCCTCCATGCGTTAAATCAAAATAGCGCACGCACCATATGCATTGTTTTTGTGAACCGTGACATATATAGTTGGAATCAGCGCAGTTTGCTGAGTCAGAAACAGGTCAGAAAATGGTCATAAAGGTTCCTTGCTTATGGATTGTTTCCCAAAGTATGCTTTTATCATCAGTGTGTATGCTTTCTATGTTAGGTTTTTTGTTGCTTTCTGCTTTATCATTACTCTGATGTCATCCTTCATCTGTCTTTGTACAAAGGTCTATGTGAAGTACATTTATCAACAAAGTGCCACAATACACAATGAAATGAAAGTGCAGAGAGTTAGGCAATAATATAGCAACAGTATAGAAGCACAATCTCATCTTCAATGTTTATTATAGTTTCATACATGTATCAGTCTTCCAAACTGTGCTGTCTGTATCCATATCAATGAATTCTTCATCTTCACCCATTCCAATTCCTACCCACCTCATAATCACCACATCAGTGACATCAGACTCACCTGTCTCTTTGTCTTGGTCCCAGTGATAGATCTGCATTGAGATCAGAGGTCANACTGTCATCAATGACCTGACACCTTCCCTAAATGAAATATGGCCTTGCGTGCGCTATTTCCAAATAACGCACGTGGCATGACCACTAGTTTTCTGACCTGTTTCTGACTCAGCAAACTGCGCTGATTCCAACGGTATATGTCACGGTTCACAAAAACGATGCATATGGTGCGTGCGCTATTTTGATTTAACGCACGCGGGGTCTTATCTCATTTAGGGAGGGCACCAGGTCTGTTTTCTCAGTTCCCACGCGTAGAGGTACGTAAGACCTACGTAGAAATGGTTACTAAACCACCGTCCAACCATTACCATCAGAGATAAAGGCCTCCGTGCATTAAATCAAAATAGCGCACGCACCATATGCATCGTTTTTGTGAACCGTGACATATACCGTTGGAATCAGCGCA
>MDYQ01000289.1:0-30228 GCA_003024175.1 Planoprotostelium fungivorum | reverse complement strand
CTGGCCTTAGTGCCAGGCCACTACGCGCGTAATAAAACTGTTGAACCCTAAACCCTAAAACCCATTCTGATCTCTCTTTCTTCTTCTATTCTTTCTTTTTTTTGAGGTAAAAAAAAGTGGACAGCCCAGGGTCCGATCACTGGTGTCACGCGGCCAGACAAGGCGGAGTGAGCAACCAGCTCGGCCACTGGAGCTGCCCGACTGCAAACCCAAAACTCAAAGTGAGACCCGAATTATAATTTTTGGCGCCAGATTCACGCAAATTCACGTCCCCCAAGAGCAACTGTTCACCTTTGCCGTTGTCGTATCACGCTTTGTCATCAATTCTTTGTATGGTAGGGTGTTGGTCCTGACCGGACTGCCTTCTAAATACAATTGTGTATCCCAGTTTCTCTTGGATGCTGATGTCTCGCCACCACTGTCCCAATAGATCTCAGCCACTCCATCGATCATTTCTATTCATTCATAATCATCACGTTCAAGATGTCCTCTCCAAATCGGTATGTTGATGATGATCTTTCGGTCAGGGGATTGAAACGCTCTCGCTTCAGGGCAGACGATGATGTAGCTGTTGGACTGGTAGGGCGTGTGGGTGATCTTCTTCTTCGAGCAGAGATGCAAGAGACTCTTCTCGACTGTAAGTATTGAGAAGAGGGTCTGACCATTCTGTCTTGTCCTAATCACGTCAATCATCACTCATCCTTGCTGGGCGCCTTATATCGTGATGTACGAGCACACCCCTCGTTGACCTCCTCGTCGTACATCACGTTAAACTGAGTGAGGGCATTGACCAGTACAGGATGAGAATAAAAAATGAGGGCTCATGTTTTATGTGTAGGATTTCTCATCACTCGGTATCCACTCGTGTACGGACACATTTCCAGCAATAGACACCATAGGATGTCACAGAAATCGTCAAAACAGATGAAGCAGTTGTTAGGTGATGTTGAATCGGAATGCTATCAATCACATGTTATCTCATTTACATTAGACGCACCTGGACATCACTTCTCACGGAATGAATTGCTGAGAGGCAGCGCGGTTCGAAAATTATCATCGAATCATCCGGACGTTGACGCTGAACAACGAGCCTTTCCTCTCTTTTGCAAACATCGCATTGCATATCGCTCGATCCAGTCGCCTTAGATCTTCTGTCAGATAACACGAAGGTGAGGATCCACTCATCTCGATCACGTCTGAGTAGGGTTACCTCGTTCCTTTGTCCTTTCTTTCTCTCGCTAAAATTGATAGCAATAGCCACGTAATCACGCTTACAGTTGGAGACATGACAACTGAGTAGCACCCGCGAGCGCTCGCGAGAAAGTGCCGGAGCTCTACGTAGCTGGAGCACGTTAGGAGGTGAGGTTCTATTCTCTCTATCGAGGTTCCATATCCCTTTGTTCACCATCTCCTCTCACCATCTGCTGGACATCGTCATCTAACCCACATGTTCCGACATTGTGATAACCATTATATACCATCGTCATCGTATTCCATTCCGTCACCCATTTATCGTCTCACCCATCCTCCTCCATCACACCGTCTCACCATCATCGTCCATCACATCGTCTCACCCATCCTCCTCCATCTCATCATCTCACCATCATCACCGCTCCCATCGTCTCACCATCTGATCCATCGCAGAACCCACCACCCAGAAAGGATCCTACGTGATCCATCTCTCTCCCTCTCCTGAAGTTGAACAGCTCTGCAACACTGCAGATGATCTCAGCGTGTCCTGTGAGCCCAGCAGTTGGCCCGTGAGAGTCGCCTACGAGCGAGGTCCTCTGTGGGCAAAACTGACGGGCACCACAGCGATACTATCTCCCTCTAAGGGAGACAAGGAAGCCTCAACTCCACACGGCTACACCACGGGTGCATCGTGGCTATAGCCATCGTATCTCTGTAGTAAAACACTAGACCCACTGCAGATGCATTCTTTCAGTCCATCGAGATTTCATTGTGAGCCTGAGGTGCATAAACCCAAACATTGCGCTGATTCTAATACAATTACAACGGCTACACGCAGACCTTGCAAGGTGGAAGAGATGTGGAGATATGACACGAAATAACACAGATGGTTTACAATTCCTTTATTATCGACTTTGCATCCATTCGCTTCATCAGCCGCAACAGCTTGAAGTTCATCATCTGATGGGTAGATCTGTCCTCTCTGTATACAGAACAACAACGCACCACCTCTCACCTTTGTTGTTAATCAATCAAACATCATCAGTCATCTCAATGTCGTCCATTGATATATCCTTGACAAGCCCAAAGACTGGCCACCAATTGTTCCATGATGGGTAACAGCGTGAAAGCTGAACTGCTGTGAGCGAACGAATGGGAGAGGACAGCTCACCTGGTTCTCCTGCCTGTACAGACTCGGGATGATCAAGCGAGAGCGAGTTGAACAGAGAGGTGATAGACTGTGTGGTACGATGAAGCCCTCTTCTTCATTCTTGTAAGTAACTGTCAGAGATATCCTTGAAGCGTACGAATTCCATCTTCTCGAAGCACCGGCGCGATCGAGTTTGTGAGGTCAATCGTGCATTGTGATGATGATGGTGACGCGATCTGAGATGATCATTGACTCACTCTGCATGAGGTCCTATAATTGAGGAGGTCCTATAATTGAGGAGGTCCACGATAAACAACAACCTCGTCGATACCATAAGGATGAATAGAACACTTTACGATCAGCGACAGAATCCATCGTCAATGCACCCCGATTGCGAAAAATTCATCATCTTGAGTCATCATGCCCCACAAAGAAGCGGAAACTCCCACTTCTGACTCACCTGGTGGTTGATGAGTGCTTGATTCATCCTTCGGGTGCAACAAACTTGATTTGTTTCTGTATGATCTGCTCTCATGATCTACACCTAGAATGATCTCGTTTCGTACGGTGATCTCTTGCGATCGGCTGCCAGGTGTAGATATTGCGGTAAACAATTCGGATTTCGGCCCTCACAATCGGATCGAAGCCATGAAGTCACCCGTGGCCAATACGAACAAAGGATCTATGTTACACGAATGGATAGTATTCCAGACGAAAACCTTGCAGAAGGTAATCAACCATACCCACACATTCTGAGGAGTATGAATCGTTCGGCATCAGGTCTTTGAAAAGTTGATGAATGAGGGAAATACGGAGGCAGTTCAAGCCGTTCAGAATTTTCAACGGACCATCGAGGTGCATTTTCTGCTGTGACCTACGTCAACCTCAACAGAGAAAAGCGATAGAGCTCGATGAGAGGGAATCGACCGTTCGCGGGAAGGAACAAAATTGGAGTGAGACGATGTCCTGGTTGAACAAACTGCAGAGACAGAACTCCACCACTATACGTCTCAACGTGGGCGGCACCATCTTCACCACCACAGTGTCCACTCTCACATCTCAGCCCAATTCACGTCTCTGTGGCCTCTTTTCTGGTGATCATCCATTTGTTTCCATCGTCACGCCCATCTTCTGAATCTCGATCAGGCACCATGGAGTTGACAAAGATGGACGATGGTTGTTACTTCTTCGATCGTTCACCTTCCCTGTTCTCTCAAATCTTAGACTGGCTGCGGAGTGGAGAAATTCCTCACACGAAGAGCACCAGTCATAGAAGGGCCCTCTTGGTGGAAGCCGAATATTATGGACTGGACAGACTCGTCAGGGTCATCGATTTTGATGGAACTTTTCGAGCGAGGCGGAGACTCTTCTGCATGCACCACACTCCCCAACCTGAATTGATCGGTCTGTTGGACATCAGGTTTGTGATCCATCTCATCGTGATGGACGATGACAGATGGACAGCACCATGGGGTTGCAATCTACACCGATGATGCCCAATCCAAAGAAGAACTTTTCCATCTTATCCTTCAAGGTGATCGACACCCGTCCATCATCATCTCCATGCGAGCTGAGACATGAGATTGAAAGTCTCAGGGACAAGTGTTTGTGAGCGGAGGTAGAGATAAGAACGGAGCCACCACTTCAGCGGACGTATTCGACCCCAACACAAACAGTTGGAGTCAGGTGAGTCATCCGAATCGACTCAGAAGCTGAAGGAGGTAGATCTGTCCCATGAATTGCGAGAGAGAGAACCACTCCAGTGCATCTTATGTCAATCACATCTACGTCACTGGAGGTGATCTTTCAACGATACGAGAATGATAGCATCGTAGGTCGATCGAACGTGAGCACGGGAGGAAAGAAGGTGAGAGAGAATGAAAGAGAGGAGAGAGAATGAAAGAGAGGAGAGAGAATGATAGAGAGAAGGTGATGGCCGCAGTGAACGAGGTAGAGAGGTACAACGGGAGCATCAACACGTGGGAGAAGGTGACCCCCATGATATCCCACCGCGAGTCCCACGCCATGGTTCAATCGGGAGAGCTGTTGTACAGCATCGGTGGAATGAACTCGGAGGGTGTGGCTTTGGACACCGTAGAGTATTACGACATCAGAGACGGTCAGTGGCATTCTGTGGCCAACATGAGAGAGACGAGATACAACCACAGCGCCATCTCTCACGGGGTGACGATTCTCATCTCTTGTGAGTTGAAACGAGTAGGAATACATCTATGTGGTGGGAGGAGTTGTAGATGGTGTGACGTCGGCGAGGGCGACGAGGTATCACACGACGAAGAATCACTGGGAGACGATCCCTCCCATGACATCATCGAGATGGGGAACGCATGGAATGTATATCGATGATCGATGGATCTACGTCTGTGGAGGTGGATCATCATCATCTTCACGATGTGCAATTCTGAGATGGACAGGAAACGAACAAACGGAGGCCACCTTTGAGAGGATCGATACGGAAGACGTTCACAGTGGATGGGAAGCGAGGGGAAAAGGACAACCCAAGGACCTCCTCATTCTGTGATGCATCTCATCAATGAAAGGATCGTGCATCGTATCATTTTTGTTCATTCGAAGTCAGTCGTGAAAGTCGATGCGATTTCCTCTAGCCTTCGTTTTGGACACGAATACGAAGAACACACCCAGATCGCAAAGACGGTAGGTTGGTTCTCTGGCGATCTGAAACCTGATCATCACCTTTCACTGGCTGTTTGTTTTCGCGTGTTTTAGGAAAAGATGTGATTCTCAAACATCACATGGCAGTGTGCGTGGGAAAGAAGAGCGAGTTTACAGAGAGGACATACCTCACCATCCATGGAACCGAAGAGTCTTCGTCTGACAACATTGCACCTCCGCAGGAGGTAATGTGTCGGAGGGAACGAGTGCGAGACATAACACCTCCTTTAGACGTTAGAACTGGTGTTGTTCAAACTCGATGACGACAAATTTTACTGCATGGAAACAGTCTGCCCTCACAGCGGAGGTAACTTAGCTGTCGGTGACATAGAAGATTGGCCAGAACAAGGGAGAGTGGGCGAGTCTTATCACGCGCATCATCCATCTTACGATCGTCCAGTCATCTGCCCATATCATGAATTTGAATTCTCTCTGAACGATGGTAATTCGACACACGGTTTCAAGGCTTGTACTTATGATGTCACCGAAGACGGAGGTAACGCGATCGACATGTCCCACATCACTGACCGATCAAGACGACATCAGCATTCACACTGGACTGAGATCTGATCTGAAATTGATCGTCGAGAAGAGACCAGTTGGTGAGACACACACACAATGCCATCGCAAAGTTAATGCTCGATAGACATGACCACTGGTCGGCGCAGAAAGAAGAAAGCGAACGAAGATTGTAAAGAGATCGAGAGAGAAGTCGAAAGAATGGGAATACAAGGTGAGATGGAGATCATCACGATCCACCGAACTGAACACTTGCAGAGACACCAAGGACTCTGGTTGAGTGGGCCGTACTTGTCCTCAATACATCAGATCCCATACAAAAGGTGAAAATGAGAATGAGGGAGGAGATTGAAGGGAAAAGGTGGCAACCAGTCGAGAGGCCGGGAAGTTGTGGAACGAGGGGAAGATAGATCACGTGACTGGAAGCATCGTCAACGTGCCAGATGAACCACCCAGGGATGCCAGGCACGTACTCTACGCAATCACTTGCTCTGTTCATCCTGTCTCATGATCATCACGTGATCACATCATCACATTTGATGAAACATCAGAATCTGAGAACATCGCAGGCTGAACGTAGTACCGATCGGCAAAGAAGGTAAGAGGGGAAAGGGAGGAACTGAGGCCAGTCGTATCGCTCTGTTGCACTCCCTCGCCAACATCGAACAGTGGGCCATCGATTTGGCTTGGGACATCGTCGCCAGGTGAACAGCCTCTTTTGTATCTGAAAACGACACTCACACTCTCCAGGTTCGCAGGAACACGAACACTGGGCTCTGACCTACCTCTACCCAGAGAGTTCTTCACTGATTTCATCAAGGTGAGTCACACTCCACTGATAGACCCTCTGATGATGAGCAGGTTGCACTGGACGAGTCGAAGCACTTCACCATCTTGAACGAGAGAATGAAGGCCCTCGGCTCTGAATTCGGAGCCCTTCCAGTTCACAATGGTCTGTGGGAGTCTGCCACAACAACGAGTCACGATCTCTTGTGTCGACTGGCCATCGTTCACATGGTGCACGAAGCCAGAGGTCTAGATGTCAATCCCGCCACCATCGCAAAGTGAGAGATGGATCGAACGGAGGGGATTGAAACATCGTAAAGGTTCGAGAGGGCAAAGGATGAGGAGTCCGTGAAGACCCTGAAGATCATCCACGATGATGAGATCACGCACGTTGGAGCGGGTCACAAGTGGTTCGCTTGGATGTGTGAGAACTCCGTTCCTCCCATCGACAAGGTGAATTCCATCTCACATCGATCCGCACCTTCCATCTCCTGGCTTCGTGATGACAGAGACAGGTGGAACACTTCCAAGCACTCGTGAGAAAGTATTTCAGAGGACCCCTGAAGCCACCGTTCAACGAAGAAGACAGGAGAAAGGCTGGCCTCAGTGAAGAATGGTACATGCCTCTGACAAAGAAATAAATGGAAGTCCACGTGATGTCATTCAGATTCAGAGGAAAAGTTCCACGTGAATGTGGACAACGAATACAAATTGAACCAGACAACATGAGAGGAGTGCTATTGTGGCTCCCTTTCCTCTGTCTCGTCGCAGCGACGACTGAATACAAATTAGAAAGCATAGTCAATGAAGAGTATGGATGGTCGGCCGCCCTGAGACTCATCAGTGGAGACAACAAATATGGAAAGGACACCAAGGACTTGCGTCTAGACGTCTATTTCCAAACTCGTGAGTTCAATTTTTCGAACTTTAACTGAGGATATGAGGTGAACGCCTTCGATTCACCATCACGGACCCTTATACAGCACGTTGGCAAGTTCCTTCTTTCACCATTGCAGATCAGGTGAGGGGAATCACCGTCTCGATGGTGTAAGGCTCATTTACACAGACGAAACCCATGGGACCGAACCGTGGAGAAGATTACCAAGTCAATTACACCACTTACCCCTTCTCTCTCCAGATCACTCGCCGTTCGGATTTGAGGGTTCGTCCTCCATTCCAAATGCAACTCAACTGACCACCCGACAGGTTCTATTCGATTCCAACGTACTCTTTGGACCTCTCACGGTGAACGACCGTCTCCCATTCTCATCTTCTCATCGTATCATCAGTTCCAGAACCAATTCCTTCAAATCTCCACTCGCTTGGGAAACGACAGTTCCATCTTTGGCTTGGGTGAGCACGTGACCAACCTGAAGCTCCCCTACAACACCTACACCCTGTGGAACAGAGATCTACCCACACCAGAGAACACCAACCTGTATGTCTTTCTCTTCCTCTCCTCGTCTGAAACGACACAGTTACGGAAGTCATCCCTTCTACCTGCAGATGGTCGATGGAAAGGCCCACGGTGTCTTCTTCCACAACTCGAACGGTATGGATGTCCTCTACCGACAGGAGTCCTCGTGAGTGTCTCCTCTCCATCATCTCCTCCATCGGCACGATGACGATCCTTCACTCCATCATCATGACATCTGACCTCCATCAGGCAAGACACGTTGACCTTCCGTGCCATCGGAGGTATCCTTGACTTTTACATCTTCACGGGAGGAACACCGGAAGACGTGAGGTACCACAAGCGACTTCCATCTGAACGATACAGGCCGTCAACCAATACACTCAATTGGTGGGCAGACCATACATGCCCCCTTACTGGGCCCTGGGATTCCACCAGTGTCGCTACGGTTACCGAACGGTCGAGACGGTGAGTGTCAACCTCGCAGCGAGGCTGATGATTTGTACAGATCGAACAGGTGGTGGAGAATTACACCATCGCAGATATTCCATTGGAGACCATCTGGACTGACATCGATTACATGGACAACTACTTCGACTTCACATACGACCCCGAACGCTTCCCTCCCGCCCAAATGAAAGCGTGAGCCGTCGCACTTCGCATCCCGACTGAAACCTGCGAATCAGTTTCGTCGACAGCCTCCACGCCGTGGGACGCCACTACATGCCCATCGTTGACGTAGGAATCTCCAACACCACCGGTTACTTTGCTTACGATTCCGGTTCTGCCCTGGATCTGTGGACAAAAGATGGAGAGGGAAACGATTTCATTGGAAAAGTCTGGCCAGGCCTGTCTGTCTTCCCCGATTGGTTTCACCCCAAGTCGGCACAGTGGTGGGAGGATTGTCTCAAGGTTCAGCACGATCAGGTGAGGGAGACGATCGCATGGTGTGGAGGTGACAGTGGTGGAGGTACCCTTCGATGGAATGTGGATCGATATGAATGAAATCAGTAACTTTTGTGATGGTGTGTGTGGTAATCCCCCCAAGCCAATCGCCAACAGCGTGTGAGTCATCGTCTACACCTTCATCGTCATCACCTTCATCATGATGACCGATTGTCAGGGACGAATTCGATCCCAACTTCCCACCTTACGCCATTCAAAACGGAGAGAACAAGAACGATCCACTGTGAGAGTGAGATCCATCCACAGAGACTGATGGATGTATAGGTACCACTCTGTGTTAGACATGAGCTGCAGACACTATGGAGGAGAGAGGGAGTACGACACACACAACCTCCACGGGTACATGCAGACGTGGAGATCGAGAGATGCCATGGAGAACATCAGGGGACAGAGGGCTCTCAGTGAGTTGTAGTTGTGGATCTTGTACTGATGATATCAGTCATCTCTAGATCCAGTTACTCTGGTCATGGAAGCAGAGGAGGGCGTTGGACCGGTGATTACCTCATCATCACTTTCACATCACTTTCACATCACTTTCACATCACTTTCTCATCACTTTCTCATCACATCATGTGGTGTGGAGAGAAACTGATGGAGGCAGGTGACAACCGCAGTACCTTCAGGGATTTGGAGATGTCCATTCCTGATGTACTCCACCTCAATCTGTTGGGTATCCCTCTCGTTGGTGCTGACATCTGTGGATTCCAGGAGGATGCCACCGAGCAGCTGTGTGGAAGGTGATCCCTCTCTCCTCTTCTTATCTTCTTCTCTTCTCTTCTTATCTCCTCTCTTCTCTTCTTCTCTCTTCTTATCTCTTCTTATCTCTTAACTGAAGGATAGATGGATCCAAGTGGGAGCATTCTACCCCTTCTCCAGGAACCACAATTCCCTGGGACAAAAGTCACAGGTGAGGAGAGAGAGGAGAGTGACACTCACTCGATAGGAACTCTACCGATGGGAGAGTGTCACCAACATCAGTCGAACTGTCCTCAACATCCGATACCGACTCCTGCCCCTCTACTACACTCTCTTCCACCACGCCCGTGTGGGAATCTCCTCCACAGTGGCCAGAGCTCTCTTCTTCGTCTTCCCTCAAGATATTCAGGCTCTCTCCATCGATCAACAGTTTATGATCGGTAACTCGTGAGTCTCTCATGGAACGATTCTCTCTCTAACTACCTCAGGCTATTGATCACACCCGTACTGACAGAAGACACTTATCAAGTGATTCACCTCTTCCTCTTTACTTGTCATCTCATCTACCTTATCTCCATCTCATCTATTCCTCCATCTCCTCTCTTCACACACACGATCTACAGATAGACGAGAGGGTGACGATGTCAGGTGACGGGATACTTCCCTCCAATGGGAAGATGGTACGACTTCTACACCTACGAAGAGATGCCCTACTCGGGTAACGTCCAACTGGATGCCCCCCTCGACTTCGTTCCCCTCCATCTCCTCGGAGGATCAATCACCCCCACACAGGCCCCCAACAACATCCTCAGAGAGGCAAGAAAGAATCCCTTCCTCCTCATCGTTGCTTTGAACCACCAGGGATCTTCCACTGGATCACTCTACTTGGATGGTGACGTCTTCCTTCTCTTCTCCTGTGTCTCACGAGTGATGCAGATGGTGGATCCATCGATACCAACTCCACATACATCCAGTACCGTTGTCAGTCGAGTCGAACGGGAGGATCCATTCGATCGACGAGAGAGAAGAAGGATTACCCTGAGAAGGCCCTCTTGGGACAGATCGACGTGTTGGGTGTCTCTACCAGCCCCTCTGTGGTCCAATCGAACAACCAGAAGTTGAGCTTCACCTACAACGAGACGGTGTCTGTCTTGAGCATCTACCTCACCAACACTCTCGTTGCTTCTGATTTCACCATCAAGTGGAAGTGAATTGGATCTCTCTGAATACATTGCACGTTTGAGGGGATATGTTCGAAAACTCTTTTTATATCGCTGCTCCCTTTCCCTTGCCCCAACCGATGAAAAACTGCTTCATCTTCCCCAACTTGGACCGTTTCTCTTCGTGTCTCTTGAGTGTCCTCACCACCTCCATGTGGTCGTTGTTCTTTGCATAGTCCCTCGCTGTCTTCTGCATGTACCTTGACGTGATGCTATCTCCCGCTCCATTCTCCAGCAGGTCTACCACTGTTAGCTACGTACATGATTACGATACTCACATTCTACAATGTTCTTGTCTCCCTCCTCTGATGCAGCCATGAGGGGAGAGTAGACGTTATCCAGTACCCTGGGACAGATTTCATGCTTCTCTACCAGCAGCTTCACCAGTGACAGGTCTCCAGATTTAGACGCTGCTACGAGCACCTGCGTGACGTCAGATGATGTCATCGCGAGGTCTCTCACCTCGATGTCCGGCTTGATGTGGATCTCTTCGATCAAGAAGAAAGTCTCCTGCACAAACTTTTTGATTCGGATGGGGTCTCTGTCGTTGACTGCCGCCTTCAGACCTGACACTGCACCGTAGATAGCCTTCTGCCCTCGCATATCATCCTGATCCTCTTCATCATCATAATCATTTGATGAATCGTGCATTCGTTATGTTCACTAGACAATAATAGAGATGTGATAGAGTGAAATGATGATTTGATAAGAGGTTGATAGGATGGTGATGATATGGAGGGATGTAATCACCAGTGTGGCACCGTGAGCGATGAACAACTTGAGGAGCTCGATGTTTCCAATCTCACACGCGATGGTGAATGGATATTGGTGGCGACTGTTCACTTCGATGTCATCCACGTTGGCCTTCTCCTTGATGACCAAGTATTTGATGATCTCGTGATGTTGATATTGTACCGCCCCTATTCTCCATCAGCATCCATCTCATGCATCATCGGTCACGATCATCACATCTCCGCGGTGACGATCAAGATAGAGCATCACTCACCCAATTCAAAGATGTAGGATAAGATCTCTCTGGGCAGCATGTAAAAATGACTCGACTTATCGTACGCATGGGCCAGTAGAATCAGAATCCTCGTCTCCTGCGGTACCTCGTGGTAGTTCTGCTCCCTCACCTTACTCTTGTACCCTACTCTTCTCAGAATCTTCCATCTACGACTCGCCACACCTTGTAGAGCGGCGAACAGCATGTCGTTCTTCGCCTCTTGCAGTACGGAAGGAGTGACACGATTCATCGCGTAACGGAAGCCCTGCAGTGACCCACCTTTCGATTCCAGCACGAGCGATTTTTTTGGCTCCTTCGGTCTCTCGATGGGCATGTAGAGCGTGGGTCGGTCATACACTCGCAGCATGACCTGATTGAATGAATACGTTTCCCTCCATCCTTCTCCTCACCTCCGTCTGTGTCGACAGATTGACGACGGGATACAGCTCACCTTCCATCAGGTGATGACACTTGCAAGAGATGTATCCCTGCAGCCTCTCGTTCAACCAGTAGAAGATGTCTGTCTCGTCAAGGAAGAATGGACGATAGATGGAATGGATGAGAGGATACTGTCGTTGTCAAAGTCAACGAGGACGTCTAAAAAGTCGTTGACGAAGACTCTCGTGACGTCCTTCATCTCCTCTCCGTTCATTCTGATCTTACACGTATTCTGACAGAAGTAAGAGCTGTTGACGCAGTTCTGTTGGCTTCCCAATACGACATTGTCCTGCAGTACAAAGTTCGCATCTGCGACACCTGCGATCGGTTACGCTCCGGTACGTCGGATTTTGATCACCGATTCCGATCCACAGCCCGAGTTTGGTGATCTGAACGCGAAAGTGTGGATTGGCTTTTGTGAGAGGTTGATCTGTGAAGACAGATGGATTCCTAGAGTCACTGCTGACGCGTGTAGCGATGAGTCCATCCCTTTTGTCTTCAGGGTTGCATTCTGATGAGAGGGTCGCGTTCTGATGAAGAGGAACTCACCGTGAGATGGCGATGGTCGTCGCTTTACGTTCATTCGAGACGGACCAACGCCACGGATCTGTCTACAACGAGTCAATCGATCGGAAGGGTATTGAATTCTCGTGATGGACTCACCTGCTTCTTCTCGATGGTGAGGTAGAGTCTGGGTCTGTCATCGTTTTTGAATGCCACCGATGAACCAACAGAGAGGCACACACAAGGATACAGACGTAACGTGTCTAACGAGATACTGTTGAAATCGACCTGGGAGTATCCCTCACTGTCTTCCATTCAGAACCTTCTCGAGGCATCTCACGTTCAGCTGAAATCCGATTTCGCTCTCATCATTTTGAAAAGTGAATCAAAGTCGACTCACTCGTCAGCTCTGATAGCCTGCTTGGCCAGTATGATCGGCTCGATGAAAATATCGACGCATCCTTGCAGTTGCTCGTTCAGCCAGTAGAAGAACTTCAACTTGCGTCCGGCAGAGTCGTAGTCCACAGCCACATCAATGATATCGTTCGTGTTCATTCTTGATGCCTTGGAACTTGTCAGAAGCATAGAGAAGGTCTCTCACCTTCTTCGTGCGGCCGCTGGCGATTCTGATCTTGGATGACTTTTGACAAAAGTAGGAACTGTTGATGCTCTGTATCTGTGAACCGGCTGGCGTGGGAATCTGTGAAGATAAGAGGATGGAAGGGAGGATGGTGAGGGAGGATCGTAACACTACGATGCATTACAGTGATCGGCAGTTTGGATGTGATCTCACCTGGCTTCCCAATACAGCGGCACCGTCGACGATAAATTCATCATCAGCCACACCTGTGATGATTAAAAGATGGAACACATGCGAACCGATGAGAAGAGAATGACATAAACTGGCGCGATAGACGTACCAATTCCTATCCATGAGCCCAAGTTTGTCACCTTCCGTATCATCAGAGACGATTCTCAATTGGAGAGTAAATCGTCTGAACTCACCTGCACCCGAAAGTGGGGTCTGTCTGACGTCAATGGTTCAGTGGCCAGCACTGCTGGGTTCTTTCCTTGATTTGCCGGGCGAAATGCGATTGTTTCGTCGGGGCTGACTTCTATGCTCGGTGCACAACGGGCTCGATTCGAAGACCATTTAAATTCTCTTCCTGAAGAACCTTGAGATTGGACGAACATTATACATTCGATCTTACTCTCGAGGGGCTCTTCGAGGGTCTCTAATCTTCTATGTGAATCGTCCTCTTCAGAACCGACAATGTGTTCTTCACCATCCAATCCTAGGAAGCGTCAACATCTTTATATCATCCATCAACCCGATATCTCGACGATATCGCACAGAGATTTATACGTATGAAGAGGTTCATTATTGATGTACCTTCTTGGTCGCTCATGTGTTAGTTTGAAAGCCCCAAAAGCGAAACCCATACACGCGAATCGCAGATTTCAGCCATTATTCTTCCTGGTGGAAGTCACCGGACGACAGCGACACGTCCATATGTACACTCTATTTATATACTTCTACAAGTTCGATACATTCTGTTGGCTCTTCGTGCTACCCCTGATGATCAGCGCCCCCGTTTCTCTGTTCCTCTTCATCTCGATCGCGACCCTCCCCATCCAATCGACGTTAGAATTTCCAAGAAAAATCGGGTTCGTGGTTAGAGCGTTGGGACTATCGAGCCAGAGACGGAGTGTGGGGCGTGATGACGATGACGGCACTGACAAGACACTGGACACACATGCAGATGAGCCGCCGCCGTAGCTGTTGGGACTGCCCTCTAAGACGTGTTCGTCCCCTTCGTTGATGCTTGCGCGTACATAGAGGGGATAGTAGAAAGGTGCGACTCCAGTGTTGGTGATGCATGCGAGCACTTCGTAGGAGATGTTGTTCGGTCGTGATGTGATGGAGAGAGAGGAGAGGTAGAAATTGTAACCCAGGTGGAAGGAAGCTTCGTAGGCAGCGGAGGTAGTTGGCTCGTAGCGCTCGAAGATGGGGCCGGCCAGCAGCCATGACGTATGGAGGGCCGCGACGGATGGTAAGAACTCCTCGATGGGTGTGGGATCCTGGAATTGAGCAGAGAGGATGGCCGGTTGCAACTTCGTTCTTCATCAGAAGGTGGTGTGGATGTGATACACACCTCTCCTCCTCTCATGGTGTGTCTCCATGCAACCGCATCACCAGACGATACAGTCCTGTGGTAAAAGTGGTCTGGGTTCTCTGGATCGCTCTCATTGAATGATCCCATTCCATAACCGCAATCGAAACGCCCGATGTTGACGAACCGATCTTGTCCACTCTTCTGGGACTCATCTTCTGCGGTAGACCAATACTGATACTCTTCGTCGGTGTTGACTAGCATGGTGGAGTTGAATGATGTGGACCACGCGTTGAGAACTGCCAATTGGACATCTCGCGGTGCGAATGGAGGTTTCAGACCTTCGTCTACCGTCGTATGCCACTCGCCCCAGAACCCCAACAGTCCAATTTGTATGGAGGCGATCCTGTGGTCTCCGTCGTATTGTCTCCCCAGATTCTCGATCAGAGCAACCATGGCACTCAAGAGTCTCGTGTCACTGTAATCTGGCGAATAGCCACCTCCGTATGCTGAATAGGGGAACGTCTTTACTCTGTTGCGTCCTGTGTATGTTGAGTGGTTGGTGTCGGGAGTACACTGTCACCTTGTGTGAGATACTGCGGAAGCGAAGAGCCCAAGCCAGGAAAGTCTGTGTGGATGCGAAATACCAGGTGGTTGCCTCTTCCAGCGGCAGCGTTGGCGAGCTCCTCTATGACCGTCCAATCATACGAACCATCTGCCGGATTGATAGAAGACATAGCGATGTATGTAAACTCCATGGAGGTGGGAAAGGCAGTCGTCTTCGGATTTGTCGTCTGTGAGAAGCTCACGAACCCTCTGAACGGGTTACGTGATGTCTTCGAGATGTCTTGTGAGAAGGAGAGTTCGAGGCGTGAAGTCTGTACGAGGATCACCAGCACCGCCAGTGTCAGATGAAAGAGGAGAGGCATGATGCTCTCGTGACCGTCACGATCGTGATGCGCAGCTTCTCTTCTAGATACCTTGAATGTGTAAGGTGCTTCCGTTTTCACTTCACCTCTTGAGGTGTTCGTAAGATCTGAGATTATACGAGATTCTCCGAATCTAAACCCCTCCCCTCACCGATTGAGAAAGTGTGTGACCTCACTCGACACAGATCTCGGCTCATTGCATCACCAATTGGACCCACACAATAAATGGAGCTGCTTGGATTTTATTTCACATTCCAAATTGAAAATCAACGATGTGATAGTCACCAGCACTTCTTAATCTGGCGATCTAGCACTCCCAAAGCCCTCAGTGACATCACGCACCGACACTGATGCAACACTTCACTCCCTATGGTTTTATTTCTGTTTCGTGGTTCTTCGGACCTGGACGGCAGGCTTCTGCTCCGGTCTTAAGAGGTTGAACGTGAAGAAGAAGGAGAGGAATGTCTGTGATATCGCAAATAGAAGCATCGTCCTCTCTGTGGTTTGGGAGAGTTTTGTTCTGTCGTGTGGTCAACATCGCGTCATCTCACCGATGAGACTCACTCTGCCTGAACCATCCAAGCCAGTATGGCGTTGATGGAGGTAGTCAAGAGGAAGATAGTGGTGGATGTGCGTTGAGCGGACCTGATGTCGATACCTAAAGACTGGATGGTGAAGATGGAAAAGATGATGGCCTCTCCCAGGGCGCTGATACCGGCGAAGATGAGTGCTGGAGAAGTTTTAGACGTCTTACATGGAGGAGATCAGTCACCTGGTCGTGTTGGATCATCTTCGGCGAGGGATCTCCACACGAAAAAGTTGACGCAGTGAGTGAAACAAACGGAGTAGACAAATCCGTTGGGTCCTCTTCTCAACAGACCGAAGAACTGTGGTCTGTGTCAGAGACTGGATTTCAATCGATCATAAGGCTCACCGATCCAAAGAACTGGAAGATGCGACACGCGAAGAAGAACCAGATCATTCTCCCTGCCTTTAGTGGTTTAGAGTGTGCGATGATGGTGGGAATCACCATCACGAGGGTGCCATAAGAGGGTTCATCTAATAGATTCACAGACTTCAGAGTCAGAAAGATCTCATATAAGGTGTGTAGACTTGCTAACAGAGCCGTTCCGTTGTGCACGATGGAGAGCACATTTCTTGAGCCCTCTCTCAGCTGAGAAGCTTTCGTATTCTTTGCACGTTAGTTCGATCTTTGCTTGTATGTTTACCCGATCCAGGACGAAGAAGACTGCAATATAGAGAAAGACAACAGCGATGCTGACGGATCTATCTGCGAGAAGCCAATCAGGGTGGATGTATTCACCGACTTGAGATAATCCATCTCTCTTCCAATCGTGAATGGAGAGAGGTCCGGGCATTTGATGTAGATCGATCACTAACGATGATCGACCGAATTCTTCCGTTGTAAATCAAAATTTGAACCATTTAAACACAGGACTGCAACATGCATTCTCATGCGAAGAAACTCTTTATCTGGAAGTGATTCCCTTCTTCAGCTTGATGTAGTTGAGCATCTCTACAAAGTTGGGGGTGCCCAGTCCAGTCGTGGGGTCGTATCCCTTGGCGGCGCTGTATCCGTACTTGCAGCAGTATCCTCTGTTGCACTTGGTGTCTCCCTGCGTGATGTCGTTGAATGCCTTGGGGCTCTCTGCGGCCATCTGGTAGAGGAGAGGGTTCAAGAAACCCAGCTGAGGCTTACCAGCGTTGAGCAGCTGATCGTTGATGAGAGTGAAGAGACCGGCGACGGCGGGGGAGCTGGCGCTGGTACCGTCGACGGGGGTCTCGATACTGTGGAGAGTCAGTCTACAACGTTGTAGATGGAGCTCACCAGGGGCACTCTGCCGATTGGGACTTGGATAGGAAGACGGCGTAGTTGTGACCGTTGAAGGCGATATCGGGGTAAGCTCTGAACTTCTTGTCGAAAGAGTAAGAGGGGGGCAGGGTGCCGTCCTTCTTCGCCTGCTTCAGCCACTGTGCCACGGCTTGTGCCTGGTACTTGGGCTGGGGCTGGAAGGAAGAGAAACCTCCACCGGTGGTGATGTGTGATCCCGTCTTGATGCTGGCGACGACCTCTCCGGCAATGGAGGTACCGTCGGCCGAGGCGATGAACTGTGTGGCTCCCACACTGTGGCCTGTCAGCGAGGTTTCACCGAGTTTTCTCTCACCTGGTGACGTAAGGGCTGCTGGCGGGGTAGTCGGCGACGAAGAGAGCACCGTTCTTGGGGTCGTAGGTGTAGGGAGAGATGGTGAGACCCTCGGACTCGACCTCTCTCAGCTGAGAGCACTCGCAGGCAGAGTAGACGTGAGGCTGCTGGGCGACATCCTGGTCCAAATTCCACTGGCACTCTTGGTTCTGCTGGGCGAAGGCCTCCATGGCGTCTTGTACGGCATTACCGGCACCCGAGATGACAGCCTGGCAGGCGAGAGATCCAATACCGCTGGGGAAGAAGCACTGTTGTCCCTGGCTGTTTGCAATGGTCACAGCGGGGCAGAGAGAAGTCTTGTGGGCACAACCACCGACGGGGCAGTACTGATCGGGGTGAGAAGGGGAGATTCGGTGGGAAACTCACTCTCTTGGGATCGATGGGACAGTTACCGGTGGCGGCACCGAGGGAAGCGGCTCCATCATCACCGTCGGCGACGAGAACAGAGACACCGGCGGCACCCAGCTTCTGAAGTCCAACGTTCGTGCGGGTGACGTACTGCTCGGCAGTGTAACCCAACTTGCCGCAGTTCACGGTAGCTACGGAGCATTGTGCCAGCTCAGAGAAACCGTAAGAGATGGAGAAGACTAGGGGGAGACGGGGGAGGCGCTGGGTGACCTGCGGGGGTGAGTATGGCGGGTTGTAGATGGTAGGATGGACGTACCTCGGTGACGAACTGGAGGATCCAGTAGTTAGCACCCTGCTGGACGAAGAAGAGGTCGACGTTGCGGGCCATGGCGAGCATGTACTGCATGTCGAGATCGCTCTCTCCCTCATCACAGTTGGGAAGGCAGCTCTCTCCATCGACGCTGATGTTGACGGCGGGAACGTTGTACTTTTGCATGAACTCCTGCGATGGATCAGATGGGATCGGATGGAGATGAGAATGCATGTTCTTCACCTGGAGGGCACCCTCAGAGAAGAAGTCGTTGAAGGCAGCGATGCCTTGGAGGTTGTTGGGGTTCTTTCCAACCAAGTTGTTGGGTACCTTGTAGTAGGCTCTGAGCAGCTCGGGGGTGATGATGATCTCCTGCTCTTGACGGGGGGCTCTGCCGTAGGACTTGGCCTGAGAAGAACCGGTGAACAACTCGGTGAGTCCAGCGATGAAGTCGACGTGAGAAGAGATGGAGTGGGGGACGGAGACGTCGCCGTGAGCTCTCATGACGGTTCTCTTGGTGTCCATGTGGAAATGGTTCTTCATCTGAGTGGAGAACATTCTCTGGACGGTCTGAACGTTGGTGGATACCTGCATGGGGTTAATGGATGGGACGGGGGATTGCATATCGGGGTCACCTTGATGTGATCGGCACCGCGAGTGGTCTCGACCTCAAAGTTGGACAACCACTCGGAGACGGCAGAGAAGGCAGCCTCAGAAGGGGCGGTCATACGGTTCAGCTCCTCGAAGGTGAGAAACTTTCCATAGTTGGCATGCTGGGGATCGCTGACAGAGTCGAAGGTCTCAGACAGCGCCTCTAAGTTTTGTTGCCTACAAGATCATAAGCTTCGATATGGTATTATGCGGTAGAGAGTTAAAAATAACGGACGACACTCACTTAAGAAGGATGATAAATTCTACAGAATCTTGGTGGGAGGGATCCTCTGTGTGGACCCAACCGTGGGGAAGCTCATATCGGCTAGCGATAGACACTCTTGGCTTAGCGTTTACATTGCCAAATTGGACAGCCGAAACGGCTAGGAATAAGACAGAGAACAAGAGAGCGGGTGTTACTCTCATGGTGCCCTGTTAAACTATGCGGAGGCTTGTGACGATCCCTTTTCTCTCTTTATTCGCGGGCCTGTCTGTTCTTAAATTGCCGCGAGATATCGTATATCTTACGGTTATTAGCGAGTGCTGCTCGGTAACTAGTCGAGAAATGCCAAGTACAAAGCCCAACCGCAAATCTGGCAGCAGGTCGACCTGCTGTCAAGGTGATGTTTGCAAACATCTTTCTTTCTGACTCTACTCATCTGATCTTTGAATCAGAAGAGAAGCACATCATCATGGAAGAAGAGGCGGTTGTGTTGTCAGTCTTTGAAAAATATAGACTCATCAAGTTCTTTCAACAGATCGTGGTATCGTTCATCTTCTTCCAAAATCTGGTGAGGTGATTCGAAGTAATGTCTGTCACTGAACGTTACAGCTCGTTATACTCGTCGTTTTCTTTCTGATAAGTTACACTTGGTTGGAGTTCTGCGCGAAAGAAGTCGTGGAATGCACACTAATCGTTTTCTTGTGGTAATTAATCAACATCACCAACATCTTGAATTAACTAAGACCAACAGCTGGATGTTCCGATTGAGGACGATAGAAATTGACCAAGAGGCGGAATCATTTGAAGAAGAGGATACATCCAACTCCCAATGGGTAACTCACAACACCTTTTACCTTTGACTGACTCACAACAGTCGAGAATGCTTCCTCAATTGTGGAGGAGAAAACAACACAAATCATTCGTCCTCTCTGATATGGACACCCAACGCCCGTCTCGTTTGGTCGTCATTCAGAATCCACCGACAGTCGTCGACGGTTTCATATTACCCTCCGTCTCATTTGCGACCGAAGGCACAGAGGTGCCTGAAGACTCCCCTCTCTATAGCGCATCAGAAGGGGGCACGCATCGACACGAACAATAAACGTAAAGAGAGTTGTACATAGATCTGCGTCATCATCTTTCCAGGTTGTGAGCCCTACGAACTCTCGGCCATTACCATACCAACAATTCATTAAAACCTGGAATATCGCATCTTTTATTTCCCACTAAATCGACTTGTTCGCGGAAGAAGAGTCTCAGGTGTCTGTCTGTGCCACTGATTGTCACTCCAAGATGCGAACCTCGAACAGAGACACGGACACCCAGACCTAACAGCACCCTCTCCTCTCTCCCTCTTTTAGGCCTTCTATCCTTCTCTTCGTTGGAGTCAGGTGACCGCGAAGCATCTTTTCAGCCAACCGCCGGCTTTCCGTAAGGCGATCCTTCTGTCTCCACCAACCGTCAAGATGCTCATTTCTCCCACGACCCTTGGGCTGGAGGGGCACAGACGAACCTCTTACCCTCTTCTCCTCTCTCTCCTCCTTCTCCTGGACCGTTGGGTTCCCTGCGTCGGGGGAATTTACGGTTACAACCCAATTTTAGGGCGCACAGTTTGTAAACGTCCTAAATTTCACATGGTAACATTCTTCTTACGTAAGGAAATTTCGTTCGGCCAGCTCCTGGGTTCCTTGAACGAGCAACTCTCCGATAGAAGAGAAAAATTCAAACAGACGTCATATGGTGTACATCTGTATGCATCGTGGTCACTTATTTGTAAATATCTCTGCGATTAGGGAAACGCAGGTTGGAGGAAGGGTAACGTGATTTCTACCAGTTTTCCACTGAGGAGCTCAGGGAAGTTTGTCGACGTCGACAAGCGGTTCAAACTCAGGTCATTTTCCAAAGCAAAAAGAAAACACAGCGGGCGGTCAGATCAAGACCGACGGGAGTTTCACAAGCTACGATAGACGACAGAGAACAAACGAAAGGGATAACCACTGAAGAGAGGCCTAGTAAGGAGACGCAAGGCTTTTCATCCAGATACAGACGATCACAAACTCAGAGGAACATCACCGAAACGAACGACACGAAAAAGAAGATGGCCGTCAACCTCCTCACACCTTCTTCCCTAATGGCTCGCCAGACGCCTACCTATCCATCATCCATTATTGATCGAAGGAATGTACATAATCCAAGAGAGCCCCTGAGGCCTCTCACCTCCAACACCCCCGTCCTATCCCTCACGGAGGGTGAGCCTGACGATCAGGCCTGTGCCTTGGTGAGTCTACTCTTTAATCGTCTTCGATGACACCATCTTCCCCTGCATCAGTCACCCTGACTCTTATCTCAGCTCTTGAACCTCAAGAACTTGCCCGTCGTCAACATCCAATTTAGGGTCGATGAAGACCTCCATAAGACCCTCACATTCAGAGAATCTGCCCCCTCTAACCCCGTTCTGGGTCGCAAGAGGTCCCTCTCCAATTCTCACGAGAGCCCCGAGCCTCTATCCAAGTCACAGAAGGTCATTGGTGCCACCAATCGTGGTGCACGCTCCATCTCGAACCCCCTACCAAAGAAGCCGGCACCCAAGCCCGTCTTACCCACACCCCCCGTCTTGAAGAACAACCCGGACATCGCACAATCCCACCAGGCCAGATGGATGGAGAGGTTCTTAGAGCTCCAAACCTACAAGGAGAAGCACGGCACGTGCAACGTCACCTTCGCCAAAGAACATGAGAGCTACAAGACTTTGGCGTACTGGGTCTCCAATCAGAGGATCTCATACCGAAAGAAGAACATGCCCGCCGACCGCGTGGACCTTCTCAAGTCCCTCGGCTTCGACTTCTCTCAAGTCGGTCGAGATGGAACCACAGACATCTCTGAAGAGAGCGGCTCCGATGGTGACAAGAAGAAGAAGAAGAAGGTCACCGCAGAGCCTTTCCCTCGACTCCCATCACCCTTCAACGTGTGAAGATGGACAGACATGCTGTAGATAGTAGATAGTAGAATAATTATGGACGCACGAGAGACTGTACAGAACCACGGAGCTCTCTCACAACGTGTACAATTCACGAAGACGTTTGTACTTATGGAATATAGTTTATTATAGTTATTCTCTTTTCTCTTCTTTGTTTGTGCTGTCACACATCGCGAAAAGATCGACACAAGCATCACGCGAGGAAATGAGATGAAGGGGAACGGAACGGTTTCGCTGGGGTTGATATTCGTTCTTTATGTCAGTGTCTATCTGTGCGAAGGGCGGAGTGTCAGAGAGGAGTGAGTGTTGTCGTCTATATGTACATCTGAATGGAGACGCAGCGATGGGACTAATGGCTGGAAACCAGCAACGGAAAAATTGAATCAAGTGAAGAGCATGCTCCAAGAGGTGCACATCTCAATCAACTCGTCACATCTTACAAGATGACAGGTATTTCATAACACCTCGCTGCCTCTCTTGGATTGTCCTCCCATCGATTTCACACAATATTCACATCTGCATCGCGCATCATTCAATGTCTTATTCGCAACGAACACACATCAGACACAAGAGCTCCTTCCATCTCAGATCCTGGCCATCGCAGAGGTCATCGACTTTCTCGGGCCTGATCGGATAGGTCTATCGATCCTCGAGAGTGGCTCGAAAGATCTCACACGCGACATCATCAATGGGGTCGTCCCTCAAATGACACGTCTATTCGGTGTCTCAGACGAAGACGTTCACATCAGCACCAATGCAGAGAAGATCGACTGGCCTTCCGACAATCGAGTTGCCATCATGGCCAGACTGAGAAACGAGCTCTTGGAACCTCTCCTCTTCTCGAAAAGAGGAGCGAGATACGACCTAGTCTTCATCTATAACGATGTCGGTCTGTGTGGAAGAGATCTGTTAGAGATGCTGCACCATCACGTAGAGCAGAAGGCACATATCAGCTGCTCTTTAGATTGGAAGATCGGAGGCAATGGAGAATTCATGTATGACGAGTGGGTCTTCAGAGATATCAACGGCTACCTCCTGCAGCCTCAGGGTCTCGACTCGATGAAGATGGATGGATCGCATGACTGGTTCAGACAGAGTCCATTCTCGTGGATACGCTGGAAGGCCAAGTTACCTTTTCAAGTGATGATCTCATTTCAGATCGGATGATCATGATTGACATGGACAGGTGTTCACATGCTGGAATGGTATGGCCGTTATGGACGCACGACCTCTGAAGACGAAACAAGTCGTGTTCAGAAGATCTGAGATGGGAGAATGTGCCGAGAGCGAGTGCTATCTCGTCTGTAAAGATTATTGGAGAACAGGTTACGACCGAATCCAAGTGAGAGACGATCGTCACATTCATCATCATGAATCATCATGTGTCCTCACACATCTTTCATCGACTCATCGTGACAAAGGTAGTGCCTACGGTCAATGTCGGCTACAATTTGAATGAATCTGCACTCTTTCGAAAGAAGAACGAAGAGAAGGCCATTGGCAGGGAGCAGCTGAAGAAAGACATCGTGTGGAGGAAACCACCTAAGAAAGCCTTCTGTCTGTGGCAGCCTGAGAAGAATGGAAGGGACGTCAGTCCGTGGTATCAAGCGCACACGTGGATGGATGCTCTGTAGATCACTTTGAAAATGAAGGAGGGTTGTAGAATCGATGTCCTAAAGCGTCGAATCACATTGTGATGTTGAGATCGGCATGGCTGGTGCAACGATGTCACGTCAGGCAACATCCTCTCATCCACATCAACCGAAGATGGTTCAAGAGAGGCCCATTCGATGATTCTATAGATCACCCCATCACGAGCACCATCAAGCGAGCAAAGAAGACGCCATCCGTGAAGCCATCGGTGGAGTCTCTGATGGCCTCCGGACTCGTCAAACCTGCCATTGCAGTTCTGAAGCCCAACGTGGAGAATGAGAACGGAGAGCAACCCACGACGAAACCAAAGAAGGCAGTGACGAAGAAGACAGTCGCAAAGAAGAAGGAGACGAAAGTTGAAATCGCAAAAGAAGAGCCGAAAATGATGGATGAATCACACACCGAAGATCGAGATAGGCGTGCAATCGGAATGACAATAGAAGAACCATTATTCGTTCAAGGAGGAATGGAGAAACAGTTGATCAAGGAAGATCTTTTGAAAGAGGAGAGGATGAGCTATGGTGATTGGCGATTGAGATGGAGAGATGACATCAGAACTCACGGGTGATGTCTGTCCCACGATCATCTCCTGAAAAACACAAAGAGATAAGAAGAGGGACGTATCACCTCGAAAGGATGTGAAGCACATGGACAAATACCGTGGAGATTTTCCTTTCACACCATTAGTCCACTCTGCCAATTATCACGTGAGCCTCCATCGTCGTCATTATCGTCATCATCTTTCCCTGATCACGATGACGTCACCCATTCTTAACTCCCTCAGATCTTCAACAACACTTCCTTTCGAGAGTATCAATTAGAAGCCATCCACTCCATCATGGAGGGCCGTGACACCTTCATCGGTCTCCCCACTGGTGGTGGTAAATCACTCATCTATCAACTCCCCGCAGTATGTTCTAACGGCCTCACCATCATCGTGTCTCCCCTCTTGTCTTTAATGGAAGACCAAGTCAAGTGAGAGTTTTATTCGAAATAAAATAGAATAAAATGACACCCCATAGAAAAGTCGAAGCTTGTGGAGTACCCGTGGGACAGATGTCATCATCGGTGACATCATCTGATAGAAGGAAGACCATCAACGACATAGAAGCAGACATCCTCCATTCTTTCTCCACGAAGAACCCACACGTGAAGATGAAGATGTTGTACGTGACTCCAGAGAGGATCGGACAGAACGATCAGGTGAAGAGAAGATTGATGAGTGATTGAACGCCAGCAGATGATGAACCTACTGAAGGATCTGTACGCGGCCAAGATGATATCACGGTTCGTTGTAGATGAAGCACACTGCATATCAGAGTGGGGTCACGACTTCCGCCCCAACTACCGGGTGAGAATTCGAAATCCACGCGAGATTTCTCACACGATTCAGAAATTATCCGTTTTGGCGCGATCCTTCCCTGAGGTTCCCATAGTGTGTTGTACCGCATCAGCCACAGAGGTAGTGCGTGAAGACATCATCAACACCATGGAGATGAAGTCAGCCACGGTCATCGTCTCTTCTTACAATCGTCCCAACCTCTGGTGAGACGTCTCACGTGACATCGTAACGAGTTGTAGACGCTGAAATCGTCAGCTATTACGTCAGGTCAAAAGGGAAAGACCCGGCGGTGCAGGTCATCCAATTCATCAAGGAGAAACATCCAGACAGCTGTGGTCTGGTCTACTGCATGACCACGACAGACTGCGAGAGGCTATCTCACAAGATGAAAGAGGTGTTTGGCTCGTTGTAGATGGATGGTGACGCGGTACGTAGAAGGGATTTTCAGTTTCTTTTTATCACGCGGGAATGACACATCAGATGAGAGCGGAAGTTCAGGCAGAATGGATGAGTGGGAGGGTGAGATGATGTCTCGCGAGATATCACGACAGCTGACACGTCACCAGATCAAGATCTTGTGTACAACGACGGCTTTCGGTATGGGTGGGTTTAGGGTTTATCTTGTGGTTTGGACTGAGTGGGATAGGTATCGATAAAGCCAATTTGAGATTCGTGGTTCATCATGCCATGGCATCATCACTGGAAGCTTATTACCAACAATCAGGAAGAGCTGTGAGTTGATGATGATCACGATCTGATGATGAGATCGATGATTGCGATGATGGTGAAGAGGTGATGATGAACAGGGAAGAGATGGACTACCGAGTGACTGTCTGATGCTCCACAAATCCACAGACAGAGGACGCATCGTGGGCATCATGTCCAAGGGAATGTACCAGAAGAAAGCGAGGGTGACATCATCATCACGATCATCAACTGAATCATGCAGAGCATGATGTTCGATAAGTTGGACGACATCGGTGCTTACGTGGAGAACACGACAAAGTGTCGCAGGCAGATGCTGGTGAACGTGAGAGACGCTGATGATGTAGACTCGAAGAGCTGATCGAGTGCAGCACTTTGGGGAAGAGGCACCGGCTCATTGCGGCAATTGTGACATCTGCCTGGGTACCTTCCAAAAGGATGCCACAGTTCCAGCACCCGCAAAGAAGGCGAGAACGAGGACGAAAGCTGCAGAGGATAAAAAAGGAAGTTGAAAGAGAAGACCAGAAGAGGAGAGAGAGGGAAAGAGAACGCCAGAGACTGCATTGGAAGAGAAGACAGAAGAGGAGAGAGAGAAACAGTTCGATACATCCGTTCTTTATTGTAAGCCTGTAGAAAGAGAAGACCAGAAGAGGAGAGAGAGAAAGAGAACGCCAGAGGCTGTACCTGGGACGTCTGGCCATGTCCTTCATCCTTGACTCACACTCGCCTACCTTCATCGCGCTGCTCCTCTCCGTAGAGGAAGAGACAGCCACTCAGATCAGAGCAGACGTCCGACGCCTGGCTCTGTGCGGTTCTCCCTGCTCTGTAGAGACGTCGCGCAGAAGCACTGGCGCCTGCACAGAACAGCGAGAGTTGTTGGTGAGTCTGACGGTATCTGCCTCTGTCTCTCGCTCGCCACAACAGTGACAACAGCTCCACGGTCTTTCTTCAATCTCGTTCTCCTGTGTAAGAAGAGAAGAGAGAAGAGCTGACTGCTGTGGTTTGATGTGGTAGAGGAGCGCAACGTTGTCTTGTCTCTCGCCATCCTGCATCTGTTCGACTCGATCAGTGGCATCGTGAGCTAGGTTGTGGTGAGAATAGCACCTGATGAAGTTCCATGTTGCAGAGAGTTCTCTCAGTACATCGAAAGAGGTGTGGAAGCGGTGTTGTGGTAGCCGGTGGAAGATGCAAGGAGCAGATCACTTCATCTCAGCCGTCGGGGAGAGTAAGAGTTGAGCCGAGGCATGATAGGTAGAGTACTCGTGTGAGTGATAGATGTCGTAGTAGTAAGGTAGGTATGTAGTAGAAGCCGCTTGTTCGTTGTGTGGCTGGCTGAAAAGTGAACTCAACCGCTCTCGTCCTTTGCCGCGTGAAGGCGCCTTGTAAATTTCTTCCAAATTTCTCGATCTGAGATACATCTGACAAGTTTTCCTCCAAATTTCTCGATCGGGTGACCGATGTGACGTGTTTTACTCCAATTTCGTCGCAAAGAACAAAAAAATGCTCACGATGTCCCTATCCAACCCTCTTCCGGTCCTTGTGTGTCACCTCTCGAGCCTTTCAGAGCTCATTTACAGCTTAAGTCGTCCTTCTATGTGTCTCTTATGTATAAAGCTGAGAAGAAGCTCCATCGATATCGATAAAATCATCGATGTTAGAGGAATAGATCTCACTTGCGTTCTCAGATCTGTCAGACATTCCTCCTACCCTCGATATTTCATCCAATTCTCTGTCAATCTAGTCGTCCAAAATTACGCGTTAAGAGAAAATGGGATTCAGTGAATGCCATTCGGTGAACGAACAGTCGGTTACGTGGCGTTACAAAAGCAGCAGGTCAGCTTCATTCTTCGCTCAGCCACAACACGAACAACCACTACTACTAATAGTACTACACACACACACGAACAGCCTCTACTAGAGGTATGAACACGCTACCCACTGCACCTCATCCGAGATGACCTCTCTTCGACGACGGCTTCTTTAGACTCTACTTGGCATTCCATATCTACAATTCACGCAAGGCTTCTCTTCACCTCCACCACTCCCGAGTCATCCCTCACCGCACAGTGGCCATTACCTTTCCATCGGATCATCTTCCCATTACTGATCGAGTCGAACAGATGCAGGACGGCGAGAGACAAGGCAACGTTGCGCTCCTCTACCACATCAAACCACAGCAGTCAGCTCTTCTCTCTTCTCTCTCACGAGTCAACGAGATCGAAGAAAGACTGTAGAGCTGTTGTCACTGTTGTGGCGAGCGAGAGACGGGGGCAGATACCGTCAGACTCACCAACAACTCTCGCTGTTCTGTGCAGGCGCCAGTGCTTCTGCGCGACGTCTCTACAGAGCAGGGAGAACCGCACAGAGCCAGGCGTCGGACGTCTGCTCTGATCTGAGTGGCTGTCTCTTCCTCTACGGAGAGGAGCAGCGCGATGAAGGTAGGCGAGTGTGAGTCAAGGATGAAGGACATGGCCAGACGTCCCAGGTACAGCCTCTGGCGTTCTCTTTCTCTCTCTCCTCTTCTGGTCTTCTCTTTCAACTTCTCTCAATAAAAATTGTAGTGGTATACACGTATGGTTTCTTTCATAGTGTTCCTCGTTATCCATACAGATCGCGTGATGACCATTGCCTTCGAAATTGTAGATTGGGTCGTTTGAAATCAGTTCGCGAATACCCGAAGCATGCAAGCATCGGATAATGTGCTCTCTGTTGAACATCTCATACAAGAGGCAAAAGTGATGATATCGTTTACTGTTCGAAGAATGATCATCTGAAGGCAATAGGTTGAAGTCGTGCTAAGTTCCATCTGAACTTCAGAATTTTCACAGTTTAGGGATTCTGGTATCTTCAGTGAGACCGCATCCGTCATCTACATCATCTATCTGATCTTTGACAGGTGGATCGTTGTTTCTTTTTCCAAAGAGGATTAAATTCAGAAGGGATGGAATACAATGGAGGCGTGGCAGTAATCGTGTGAGAGAAGCACATGAAGCTCTACAATTGGAGATCGAGTGGTACGTATTCATCATTGAGGTGTCTCGTCTTGTTGCCGCCACCATCGTATTAGTTCATCACCTACAACAGTACGTTTCTGAATGTTTTGAATGACATGGCAATGGTGACCATCACAGGATGACGGAGAACAAAACTCCCATCACGACAAATATTCATCAAGAGTTACAGGTGACCCCTCTTCTACCCCTCTTCTCATCATCACAGATGGACACCCTGCTGATGTCATCGCCGTGTTGGACGAAAGCGAGATGTTCAATTTGAATCTCGATGCACCATCAGACATCCCCAAACCGAGGTGATCACAGATAAAGAGGAGGAACGATGAAGAACCTCACCATCCTTGGACCATCTCAAGAAATTTGTCGTTCCACAGTCTCTTTTCGCTCTGTATCAGCGTGTTGACTACCGCGAGAGATTACCTAAATATACATAGTATCGTCTGGTAGATGTCCGCAGAGGAAGAAGAACAGGCGTACGTCTGCCTGGTGTCTCGTTTGATGGCCCCGAAACTCGCTGAAATACCCTGACGTGGTAAACAGAGTAGCTTGGTGACAGGTGTGTCGGGACATATTCGGGCCTCCACGTTAACTACCGCTGGTACGTCAACGAGCTGCCTATAAACTTTTCCACCTCCATTTCAATGTGGCTTAGCGGTGCAGTTACTCATTTTCGAAAGGAGAGACGATGAGCAAGCTTCTCTTCTTTGCCGTGGTGGCCGTTCTGGCTTTCGCCGCACTCTCTGTGACTGCCGATGACGAGCCCTGGTGGAGAAAGCCCATCGATGCCGTCAACGATCTGCATCCTTCTAACGCCACCAAGTCCGAGTTCCTCAGATGGGTGAAGACACACGCCAAGAAATACCACCTCAGCGAGCTGGAGACCCGTTTCAACTTGTGGAAGAAGAAGGTTCATCGCGTGTGGGAGATCAACAACAACAGCACTAAGACGTGGAAGGCCGGACTCAACCACCTCTCCGCTCATACCAAGGAGGAGTTGAAGAACCTCTTGGGAGCCATCTCTGTGCCTCCAGTCGATAACTCCACCAAGACTCCCGTCTTCAACAAGAGAGTGAGTCTTTGATGGACCATCCATCCGAATGATCGTCTGAATGATATGCAGTACGCCCCCGATTGGATCGACTGGTCTCAGCGTGGA
>MDYQ01000288.1:0-30384 GCA_003024175.1 Planoprotostelium fungivorum | reverse complement strand
TAGGATGATGCATTGTGCTCTGAAAGTACTCTATGTGCTGTTGGATTGATTTTTTGAAAAGTTTTGTGGTACTCTTGGTATCGCTCCTGCTGTTTAGCTTTTTATAAAAATCATCACCATGAGTACCAAAAAACTTTTAAAAAAATCAATCCAACAGCACATAGAGTACTTTCAGAGCATAATGCATCATCCTATAGTGTTAAGAGACCAAAATGCGATTTAGAAAATGTTGCGTATAATTCCTGCCTCTTAGCCACCACCCTTCTCTTGGTGATGATTTTTACAAAAAGCTGAACAGCAGAAGCCATTCAGCTCTGATTCTGGGAGTGCTTAAGCGATCATCCTATAGTGTTAAGAGACCAAAATGCAATTTAGAAAATGTTGCATATAATTCCTGCCTCTTAGCCACCACCCTTAACATGTCTAGTTTTTGAACAGTGCTTCTGTCCTAACAAATATGATGAATCAATCTTTTGTCAATTTGAAAAATTGATGGTAGTAGAACAAGAAACTTTGGTTCTTCATTGTTGACTTTGTTAGGGTCATCTGATGGTAGGTTGTGGTGATTGGGCCAAATAACAAATGGTGTTTTTTTACACAATTTTGAGCAAATTTCTGGTAGCATGCAGCAATTAGATGATGATTGTCCTTTTCTCTGTTTATCCTCATTGCTTTGATTGCATTGACTTATTATCCATCATTTTCATTGACATTGAAGTCAGTGTCAATAGTCCTACAGTGACAAATTGCATACAGCAGTTTTTCCTTCATGATTGATTTTTCAGAATAGCTAGGTAGATCTAATGTGTTGAAACAGGTGTATGATCAGAATTAAAGATTCAAGAAGAGAAATCAAGGGGACAGAAAAGGATACGAGATGCAGGGAGATAGCTGTCAGGGTCACTGTCTACACAGAGAGGTGAAATTGTGAATACCCATCCACCAGTGGTTGGCAGCCTATCAATGTCACACGTTGTCACTGATATATATTCACCTGGATCTACCCCACGTGAAGCGTAGGAATAGGATCAGTTGATCATTACTCAGTGATCCCATCTAATTGTGTGAGATCAATGGTACACACAACAACTCACCACATCCCAAAACATATTCTCCACCCTCTCATCCACTTCTGTTTGTGTGTTCTCCTGCATTCATTAGTTGCTGCTAATCTTGATTGCATCATCACTTTCAATAGATCAACTGAAATTGTCCTCTCTCCACAGATTCTGCCGTGATCAGTTCAAGAGTTTGACTCTGTGATGATGGATGAGAGCATACCTTCTCTCTACAGCATCCCATCTGATTCTGATGCCAGTGTGACATTTGGCTGTCCAATAGAAATTCTCTTTCATTGGGAGGAGTGCCTTGTCATACTGTGATAAGTGATAGGTTTCCACTGCTTTACAATATTCTTTTCGATTATCCCATCTGCACCTCTCAGTCCACATATAGGACTCCTTCACACTCACGTGACTTTCCTATCTCTGCCTCCTTTCACCACTTCCACCTCTTTTCCATTACAATCAATGGTGGTGAAAGTCAAGCTTCCCACAGCCTCTTGAAACATCTCATCATTGATCACTCCTTGTGTCTCTGTCTGATGTCATCTCATTGGGCACTGATATGGATATCTCACGGATATTTTCAATCATCTCAATGTTCTGGTAACATATCACATCAATTGCCTTCAAATCATTTCGATCTACCTGCAACAATTCAGATCACCATCAATGAGTTCCATCATTATTCCACCTCTGAGCCAACTAATTTCTTCCATACAAGAGGGGGGAATTCAAAAGGAAGACTGAGACTGTGGTTGTAGGCGTAGCCCTGTCATGTTCAGCACTATAACAGGAGAATAGTTGACGGACCATAATCTTGCCAATGACATTCCAGTGAGTTGTTTCTTCTACATTGGGCACATATTTCTCTCTATTCTCTCCCACCTGTTTCAGTCGATATTGTGATGATATCTTCACGTTACCTCATTGACAGCATTAGGGCAGGGTACAAACACTGGATATTGGGTCGATTGCATCTCTTCACTCACTCCTGTTTCATATCAGCAATTCATGGTCTTCCGTTTATGATGACAGACAGATTGGCTACACATTGGATCAATTCTCACCTGTCATCAATTCGTTGAAAGGCCCTCCCTGATCAATCGATCCCTCTCCCACGAAAATAACTTTGAACGGTCTGACTCTATCACTGTAATGACACACTAAAGGTATTTCTGCCATCTGATCCAACAGAGACTTCTCTGCTGAAGATGAACATTCTCATTGGTCATACGATGTACCGTGAGTGATCCTTCGATCAATGGGCATGTCATAACCAGCTTCTTCATACTCATCCTCCGCGTCTGATTCGGTCGTGTATTCCGCTTCCACCTCCTCTCTTCAGTTGAATCGATCCACAATCTTCCATCACCTCGTCCTCTCTCCATCGCAAGTGAATGTTGAGCTGCATAAATTCCTGCAGAGCTCTATTGGGTTGTCTGTAGAGTAATTTCTCCACCTATCGCTCGTCAGTCGATATACATTGTCTGTGATGCGATGGATTCACGATGTCTCTTTTGATGTCTACTTACCCTCTTGAACACATTCTCTCGATCAGGTATGACGGCTAGATATGGATGTGGATCAGAATTTGCAAAGAAAAACCAGAGGGAGCGGATGCAAGAGAAGAGTCGACGCCATGCTCGGTGTCTCGCACAAATCACCTGAAGGGAATTCTTACACCCTCTCATCACCTTCCTATTTCATCCTCAGATCCATCATTTGATTTCATTCAAGATATTCGTCTCACCCGTTGTATGATTTCATTTGCATCTTCTCATCTATTTCGAGTGTGATCTCGTTCATTCCCTTCAGTTCCTCCACGGTCTGTTCTATCGTTCTGCACATTGTGTCAATCAACCCGCGACAGTTGTATCTCGATGCGATCATGATGATCTGAACTCACAGGGGCGCGGAAGACAGCCTACTGAACCTACTGAAATTGCAAGTGATGGGCGATTCGATATCTGCCTCCGATTGATTTGCATCTCTTCGAAACTCGATGCGTTTCGGACGGATCACAGTCATGCGACCGGATTGATTCGGATGTAAATCGATTTTCCCTTCTTCCTACACGTGATGTCACATCCCATCGATATCGAGCAACTCACGTAGATGATGGTGATGCGAGTGGAAACCGTCCACTCGATTTCGACTTCGATGCTCGAGATGATGTCGATGTGGTACTCCCGAGACGATGGATCGAGGTAGATCTCCTCACTTGTGGGATAGACAAACTTGCCGTAGAATACATTCGCCCATCCCTCGGCCGTGCCGTCTTCAAAATAATCCAACACCCTCAACAGTTTCGTTGCATGTAACGCGCCGTACCTGATTCACTCAGATGAGTTACGATGAAAGGAAGACTCACTGCTCAAATTTGATGGAAGGAGAGATCGTCAGGGCCAATCGTGAGTACAACATCAGGCCGGGGTGTCTCGCATCGCGCATGTCTTTCTCTTCGTCCATCCATGGGATGTCTATGATCATCCTCTTCCTCTCTTCCCACACTTCCTCACTGACATCGAGGGATTTCTATGATAACACATCAGATGTGTTCGATCTTCATGCTCACCTTCTGAATGCCATAGATGCAAGTTAACCATTTGATCACTGGATAGATGTGCGGCCTCTCCGATTTGGATGTAAACCATTTTTCCAGGCATTCTGTCAATCTCGTAGATTTTGAAAATGGGTGAAAGTCTCCCTGGTATACAGATTCAAAGACAAACCAGACGTACCTATGGCTTTCAACCACCGTACGTAACTCGGCAACTCACGAGAAATTCATGTGACGTAAAGCGATCTCGTCACACCATGGAATGGTGAGTTCAGTTGCAGCTGTTGATTCTACTTTTTGTGCGGTTTCCAATCTCTGTTCTCCATCATTTTACTGCTACTGGTTGAATCAAGTCCTCACTTTTGATGGAAAAGTATAGATGTAATGATTCTCCTCGACATATGCTGGGGTGGGTGGATCACATTGTAGTGCATCACACAAGTCATCGATCCATCGCTGCCTATGGTACGTCACCGTGATGATGCCAAATTGTACTCACATGAACATATCATCAGTAGAGGTGATGCGGGAGATCATCTTGTGGAAACCCTTGCCCACTTTATCCACGCCTCTGGTACAGTTTTAACCAAAGCAATTGTGCGGAAAAGTCTCACATGAATTCCAAAACATCAGAGCTGTATGCGCTCTCGAGATGGCTGATGAACGTTTCTCTCTCAAATAATTTGACTGAGAACATAGGTAAATTGATCGTAGAATTGCCGTACAGTCTCATCCTCTGGATCAGGCTATCTTTCATCTGCTTATCATCAACACTCTCTCATCTCATTTGTCACCTTTGCGAAGAAAGAAGGAAATCGAGACAGATCGTTCTCATCATTCACAGCGTGTGACATGATGGAATGAATGATGCCTCTCAATGCCAGAATGCACAGATTCTCAGTGTGTTGTGAAATCTGTTTCATATCGTCTTCCATGTCTCTCAACAGACCGTGAGGTGTCTTCTCGATGGCCTGATCGTCATTGAAGATATCATACCGTCCAATAAATCTGTCCAACTGTACGTGGATTTAGCGTTCATTCAACTTCATAGTCTCACCTCCCCTGTTGCGTAATGAGATACACCCGTTGTACGGTCCAGATACCACGAACGATAGGTTGATGTATTCGTGGAGAGAACTCGATGACTTGAATCGTCTGAGAAGGCACCAATGATGTTCTTGTCTTCCCGATCGGTCCATCTCCACGTGTGTGGGATGGGTACGGGTGGTCGTATGTATTTGTCATCGAATGACACCGTCTCCTCTTCTGTCTTCACCTGAGATAAGAATTCTTCCACGACTCTATCTTGTGTTCTCTTCCTAAATCGTGTGAGAGGATATCTACATCGTGACGAGCGTACTGAGATGGAGGTGGAGTGAATTGAAGGCACGCGGAGAGATGAGAAGAATCGGAGAGGGATAAAAGATGCCCCAAAGCGATCTTGAGGCAGAATTCTTCGTCTGACTGGTAAACGGTGGGTGTTTTGATGAGTTTCAGACTCGATTCCAACCATTTCACTCCAAACTCTGCATCTTGTTAAAGTGAAAACGTGAGACTATCACCTTCTCCCAGAGAATCGAACGCTTGCTGCAGAACAGAGAAGACGATGTCACCATCTAATCGTTCAAAGTGAGAGCGAATGGATCGAATGGTCGTGATGAGGAGTCTGCTCTCCATGGCGTTCTTATCTCTCTCCATATATCGATGTAAGATTTTCATCATGTACAAACCAATTTTGGTGAACAGATTGGCATCGTATGAATAGCTGATCTGAGGGAGAATGAGTCAACGATGCATCCTGTTGATATAGAGGTAGAATGTCGACTCACTGGGAGATAGGCTGTCACTTTGTAACGATCAATCGAAGTTATAGTACCATCGTTGAATTGAAGGTTATGCTGGTGATTCCCGGTGATCTCCTTCACTATATCCCTCTTGAATTCTCCCCCGTAGAATTCCGCCAACATTACACTGTTCTAATTCATCATCGATTCGTTTCATGCTGCCTCACCTGCTCGAGCGATACAGACATGTGATATTTCCCATCATCACACTGGTCACCAGGTGAGCGGCAGCGATGTCTTCTTCTCTCCATTCCTCCGTGCACCTCCTCATGATATCCTCAAACAGTCGATCGACCTTCTCCTTCACTTGAAGTGACAACATGACTCCACGAAAGAAAACGACGATGTCTTGAAACAAGTGATATCGAGAGGTTGCATCGTTGATGAGCTTTCCGTTTCTGTGATACGTCAGATTCACTTTCGATTGACCCTTCACCGATCATTCAATTGTAGAGAGATGATGTCGATCGATGCAGAGATGATGTCTCGTAATGGTTGACAGTTGTCTGAGGTGTAATATACATCGAGGCCTCTGTCTACGATTGCCACTCGCAGAGTGTACAAGAGTGAATACATGCAGCGAGGAGAGTGACAAGAAAGACGTACTAGTTGAAGTAGACTATCGTGAATCGTTTTCGATGAAGATTGAACCAGAGTTGAACTGATTATCTGATGACTCGTCACGATGTGTTGTGACATCTTCGCATCTCACGGTGTTCTGTACGATGTCTTGGATGGCATCGCAAAGCCAGAAGAGTCTCTTCTCTATCATCTCTTCTTTCCTCTGTTCTTCCGTCTTTCCCTCGTATCTCATCTCTTCCTCGTCTACCATTTGACTGTATTCCTTCCATCTCTTCTCGTACTCTTTCATAAGAGCCTCCCACGCTTCCCTCTGTATCACGATTCAATATGAATGGATCTGTTGGTAATGGAGATGGACAGAGAGATGAAGGAATGCGTTGAGATAATCACTTGAATCGATGAAGGATGTTCTCCCTCCAATTTGAGTGCCATCTTGATGGTCTGAATCTTCATGAATAGGATGACATCTGTTTCGGTGAGATCAGATCACAATTTGGTGGAGAGATCACCTGGTTCCTCTGTTTCTTCCATCGTTCTCACAGAGTCATAACGAAGGAGCACGTCCCTATCCTCTCCTGAGAAGAATTCCATGTGGCAACCATAAGCTTTGTATCGCAGTGTCAATTCATTGGTTTTGGCATTCATGATGTGTAGTAAGGTCCGACTCAATCTGTCCCTTGCCTCTTGTTCTCTCTTTGGTACTGCGCATCTCAGATGCCCATACGATTGCAACAAATCTTAATGCATCTTCACCTTGCTTGGGTCTCTTTGTGGTCAGTTTGTAGTCCTCTTCCTCAAGAATCAAACTCAGAGTCGAGTCCAATTTTTCCCTCCTCAATAATTCTTCTAATCCATTGTAGTTGTTCACTCTCTCTATCAACGATGCGTTCCAATTCTCCAGCTCTTGTTCGATCGAGAGATTATCTTTCGGGTTGAGAAGATACCTTAGTATGGTATCTGTCACTTCCGTGTCTTCTTCCGTCACCGTGCCGTACTGTACGCTTCATCACGCCATATTTCGATGAAATGTCACCTGCATCGGTGACTCATCTTCTTTGAGACTGTCTGTCGTCATCTTCTTCCACCTCTGTACGGATGAAAAGACGGAGCCTGTTCTCTTCATGATGGTGCTCTTTGTCTTCTCTCTCTCTTCGCTTGGCCTTTTGGGTAACACAGTGCTGTGAGATGTCCTCTTTAGTTCGTGATGGACTTGTATGGATTTCATCTTCTTCACGGTACGTGGATCAAAGTCTGTCATCGTTCTCTTGAGTGGTTTCTTTTCTTCCGGGCGAGATGGTGCTGACTCTGTGGTGCTAGTGATTGCCTTCTCGTGTGTCTCATTCTTCTTCAATTTCGATCGTAAAAAATCGAATGATTCCAAACATCTCTTCATCATGTCCTCAATCCTGTTAAGATGAGTGAATGATCTCTAGACATCATTCAAATAACGTCTCACCCTTGTAAGTTGCCTTCAGATTTCAACTGTTGTCGTCTCTGCAACAGATGAGTCTTGTAACGATCAGCCATCTTCCAGATGTGCTCCACTCTGGGAGGTACTGCATCGTGTCTCGCGGTGTTCTGTAACAGAGTCTTTCCATAATTCACCGCCTCTCCTACCACACCACACCCCTGTTTCATTCAATACCCTTTTCTCTATGATGAGGACATTACCTGAAGCATGATGGAGATACAATTGCGATCGATGACATCGAGCTCTGCACCACCCATGGCTCGATTCTTCCTCAACATAGAATGAAGGGCGATGGATGGAACTTCTGTGGGCTTTCCTGCTTCAGGCTTGCTCAGCTGTTGTAGAAACAATTCCTCCTCCTCCTTCATCACTGAAGCGTTCTCTCCCAAACGATAGAGGCTCGCCAAATCCGTTTGGTTGTTGGGCTCTCTGATTCCATCCATGTAATTCTATGGTGAATTGAATCAATATCAACCGACGAGATATCCACTCACCCGGAATAAACGAAGGCTGGACAATCGATGGATGAGAAGAATCAAACTGGGTCCGTCTCCTTCTTCATCAGTATGTCCATCCCGAACGTCTTTCATCTCTTTATTGAGAATCAGAGGCATCTGATCGATGAGACGAGACGAGAGCGAGGTGATTTGGTTCAACTCATCTGCTATCGAATGAGTGGAAATTGTTGATATATCGATTCGATGATGTAAATACATGAACCGAATAGGACATGATCATCACCATTCTCCGAAGCATCAATAAAATAATAAAGTGAAGCTCTCAGTGATGATACATACAAGATCTCAAGCAGCGTAAATTGTTCATTGATGGAAGGAAATCGATTGCCTCCAAGACACTGCAGATAATCAAACGATTCTCTCTACGCCCACCCCTCACCTCTACCGCACCTCGAATGATCGATACGACAGAAGATAACATTGCCTTCTTCACCCCGAGACAGATTCGTCCAAATGTTTGCACGACATGTAAGATCATGTTTCCCATCCTCTTCGTCTGTGTACCGATGCTTCTCGCCTTGATGTCACCCAGAGTGAGATGAGTACATCTATCCAGGTACGAAATGAAGTGAGGGACGGCCCCATTCGTGTCTCTCTTGAGTACAAATGCAAGAAGAATCGATTCTACGTCCTAGATAGAATTAAATCATCGATGAAAATGATCGACATCTCACGCATCTCTCGCTGTCGATGGATTGACCCCAGAAGATTCTCATCGTGTCCACGTCTCTCCTCATCCTATCGTATGATGGATCTTCTTCCCCCTTCTTCTCCCCCTCGATGCGTTTCATCAACTCGTCGATGATCTGTCGAGCGATCAGACACTGATGATCAGAGGACACTCACTCTGCCATATTGCTCTGTGTATCTCTCATGCACAGAGCACCAGAACATCAATAGATGAGAAGCGATGAGAGCGGAAGCTGATTTCGCTCTAACTTGAGGGGGTACATCCTCTTTCAACAGAAGGCTGAGAATCTCAACGCGAACATAGATCGGACAGTACGTGTCACTGTCTATGTCGATGTGTGTCCTGAGGATGGTAGATTCGATCTCGGACAATCTGGACTCCATGATGTCTGCGACGATGAACAATCGAGCCAGATGAGAGTGTGAAGGTTACCGATCAGGGAGCAGAAGACATCCAAGTGAGACAAATTGTGTTCGGAAGATTCCTCTGTTTGCCACACTGAGAGCCTCTTGCGAATTTCCAGATACCTTTCGGACGATTGTCCGGATTCCAACCTGTGATGATTCGATCGGGTTGCATGTTCCTCGTGACTCACGTCTTTGAGAGATCTTGTAACATATCTCGCAAGAAGATCACCACCTCTTTATGGTTTAATGATGTGACGATGTTGACCGGGATCTCTGCTGGGAACCAACGGCCTGGGATTCCGTCTAAGAGAGAAATCCTGACTTCGTCAAAATGAAGAACTGAATTTAACATCACCTTCCATTGCTCCATTTGAATCGACCTGATAGTTGATGGTTTTCACCATATTTTGTAAAGAGGGCAGGTTCATCTCCGATCCTAAATAGGAGAGTATCTGCACTGTGAATCTGTTCAACTTCCAGATGTTCACATTGAACATACCTCATGTGTCGTGCGATTAGAACCCGACAGATTGACCCCTCTGTTGTAGATGGAGGCATTTTTTTGCCCAAAGAAACCGATCACTGACTCAGTCGTTCATTTATTACAAGTTATATCAAGCATTAAGCGTAAAAGAGCATTTGTGGTTTATACCTCTGCCCCTGCGTTGATGTTGAAGTCCGTATCAATACTGTGGCAGTTGTGTATCGCGTATAATAACTTCTCCTTCATCACTTGTCTGCTCGAGTACACAGGGAGGTCCAGTGTGTTCGTACAAGTATCTTCAGTGTCAAGGACAATCGATCGATGTGAATCAAATGAATGAAAGGTAGTAGGGGTAGGATACGTGAGACGGGGAGGTATTCATCGGGATTCCCTTCGATTTCGAATGAGTTGAGGTGAAGTCTCCAGTGGTCAGCTATCGGTAGCCTGTACAGTTTATCCATCGTGAACCACAACGACGTCTCACCTCGATCTCCCCGATGTGAAACGAAGGAATTGTGTCAGTTCATCATTGTTCATCGATCTCAGCTACTGAGAGTGAACAACAAGAAGTGTGGATCTCTCACCACATCCCAAAACATGTCTGCCATATCATCGTGAATCTTCACTTCTGTGATCGCCTGATAATGTCAGTGGAAATGATTCTGATGAACTCTCACCTGAATTCGATCGACAGATATGAGTCGTTCTCCACAGATCCTGATATTCAGTGAGAAAGAGATGTAGAAGAGATTCACTTCTTCTCGATGTGGAACCATCTGAGTTTGATGGATGCAAGACAGAGGCCTGTCTGGTGAAATCCTCTCCTCATCTCATCGATCGCATCGTCGTACTTGAGGTGGTGATACTGCTCTAAGGCCTTACAGTATTCTCTTCGATTCTCGAATCTATCTCCATATGAATGCGTGTCATCGAATCATTCCTCTCACGTGACTGGCTTGTGATTACCATTCTTGACGAGATTCACTTCTTGTCCCTCGTGATCTACCGTCGTGAAAGTCATCCCACCCATCACCTTCTGAAACGTCTCATCATCGTTCACTCCTTCTCGATCTATTCCACATCAATCTCCATTCGAACGTGATGATGTGTGATGAGATGGTTCCACCTATGTTCTCGATCGATTCGAGAATGTGATAACCATTGATATCGATGTCTCTCAAATCAAGTCGATCGACCTGAGTCGTTCAATATCCTCTTCTCTTCTCCCTTCACCTCTTCGCACACGATCTTCTTCCACACGAGAGAGGCTAATTCGAGAGGGAGACTGAGACTGTGATTATAGGCGTATCCCTGTGGATTGTCGATGAGAGCGATTTGAATCAAACGTACCATCAGATTACCGATGAATCGCCACACACCGCGTGCTATTCTTCTCGTGGAGGGTACGTTCTTCTCTCTATTCTCTCCCACCTGGTCTCCATCGTTAAACCCTAAAACCGCATGTACGATTCCTAAAATAGCTCTGACCTCATTGACAGAATTTGGACAGGGGACGAACAATGAAAGCTCCTCCGATTGAATCTCTGTCGCTACGGCTACATATCGATCTCAGCACACACACATAGATCTACATCACCTGTCATCAGCTCGCAGAATGGTCCACCCTGATCGATCGATCCCTCTCCCAAGAATTTGATTCTGAATGGCCTGGAGAAACCATCGTACTCGAATTCCACCTCTCGATCGTGGCTGAACATCAACTGATTGAAGAGAGAATCCCCTGATGTTCTTCAATGTCACGTCTCCTTCTCTCTTTACCTCTCATCGCTCCTCGGTCGATTTCAAAGGAAATCTGGGGCTGATTCTCTTCGTTCTCGATTTCATCTTCTCGAGCAGCTCCACGGCCTTCGAAGGGCTGTCGATGTGAACATACGGTGTAGATCTTTCTCTCACCCTCAGTTCTTTCAAGATGTTCCTCTTCATGCCTCTCATGATGATCATCGCAGTCGATGGCTGTCTCTGAATAATCTTCTCGATCTGTTCCATCTTCAATTTGAAATGTCGTGTGAAGATGAAGGAGAAGTGATCACCCTTTTGAATGGATTTTCTTCTGCGGAAACGACAGCCAGATACGGATGATCGTCGGGGCGAGCGAAATAAAACCACATCTCATTCAATACCTCGAAGAGCTGCTTCCAAGCATACTTCCTGGCTTGAACATGCAAACTACCGAGTAGTCGTCTCTGCTCCCTGAACATTATGAGATGAGAATGAACACATTCTCTCACTTGGTCTGCATCTTCTCATCATCCTCAGGCTGAAACAGTGGGCTCTCCGAATTCTTCAACAAACTCAACGCGAGTTGCATCTCATTCCTTTCGAACGTTGAGTCGAGTTCGATGGTATGACTCACGTTTCGGTTTCAGGCCTGATACTACACTGTATGGGAGAGTTGATGTCATCACTATCATTCCTGGTGATGATGATCGTTTTGGCATCGACCGCTTGGATACTTCCCTTGTTCAAATCGATGTGAGCACTCTGTCTACTCTCATCCATACATTCATCCTTGATGGAATCAGTCGAGTCCATCCATTAAATGCCATACATAAATCATCTCGATCTTGGTTCTCTTGACCCACGACAGTTCGATTCTCGATGAGAAGTGGACTTGAAAACGGAGCATCCTAGTGATGGGATCCAATCTGATCTCTGTGACATCATGATACAGATGATGTGCGTTCATCGCGGGGGATTCGATCCACTTCTCCATCGTATTCTCCTCAAAGTAAACGAGTAGTCCTAACAGGTGAACGGCAAACATGAAATCACCGCCCAATCTGAGGAGTTCAACCATAGATCCTCATTCTCTTCACCTCATGTGCTGCGGACCGATGGTATAGGCTAATCGTGCGAATAACATCATGGCTGGGTGACGAATGTCTCGGTATGCACTCAGCCAAGGTGGAGTGAGGATCTTCTGGCATCTTACTGACCACAACTGATGATCATCACCCATGCCTGGTGTCTGAAAGATGAGTCAGAGGTGTCTTTTGTCTTCCTTTGCACGTCTTACCTTCTTTTGATGTTCGTAGATCTTCGTCAGCCAAGAGATGACAGATGGAAAATGAGGTCGTTCGTATTGAAAGAAACTCTCCAGCGTAACAGTAAATCGTAAAAAATCAGAGAAGAGAAGCACATCTCCCCGGAAGACGATCTCGATCAGATACCACGCATAACTAATGATGTCAGTGAGGTACGTAACGTGAAATCTCACGAGAAATTCAAATGTCTTAGAGCGATCTCATCACACCAAGGCACGCTGATCTCGTAGTGTTCATCATAGAGATCCTATTCCTACGTTAGCCTTCTCTCATCCTCTCTATCACCTTGGAAGGGAAAGTCATCAGGTAATCGTCCTCAAAGATATGTAGAGGTGGTATCTCTGCATCTCCCTCGATGGCATCACACACATCGTGGAGGAGCTTCTCTCTACATGGTATCACAGTTCACATTCATGAACACTCACTTGAACTTCTCTTGAGATAACATGGTCGAGAGGATACCCCGAAAGCCTCTGCCCACAGTCATTGTTTCACTGAAGAATATAAGATGAAAGAGAGTCAACGAAGGTGAGAGGAGGAATGAATGAGTGAAAACTCCCACGGAAATTGGAAGGAATCCGAGCAATAGGTGGTAGATAATTTGTCCGACGAATGCACTCCCAAGGCCACCGAAAACACAGGTAATTTGATGATCGAATTGCTGTACAGCCTCATCAATGGAATGATCTCCTCTCTCATCTGTTCATCACATTACATCCTCTCCTTCTCACATGATCACCTTTTCGTAAAACAGAGGGAATGCGATCAATCGATTGACGTTCTCATCTTCGAAGGCAAAGGCGATGATAGAATACATGATGGACCTCGCAGCGTGTCTTCCCAAATTCTCCGTGTGTTCATCCACCTCTCTCTTGACGATCTCCGGAGGCATCAGAAGACCCTGCTTCTTCTTGGCTAATATTTGATCCGTGTTCACGCATTCATAAAATCCCACTGCTCCAACCATCTGAGGTCATCAGTCGAAACGAAGGTGAGGTATCTCACATCACAGTCGTAGAGGAACCTCACAGAGAATGAACCATTCGTGCGATCCAGGGACAAGATCATGATATCCACCGAATTCTCATCGAATTGAGCAGTCCCCACGATTCGATGACATTCTCCGTAGTCTTCTCCATTAAAGCCATAGATCTCAGCACCGCAGAGTGCATTGACCTCACTGATTGGTATGTTCCACGTGTGAGGACGGTTGTCTCTTGAAAAGCTGCAATATCTCGACCGGAATGCTGAACTACCGACGCGGTCACCACCTGCTTTCGATTGTCGTAGGTCTTCTATGAATCGATCGATGGAACGACGCCCCTTCTCCTTGCTGTAAAAGATTCAATCCATTCAACAACGATGGAATTAAGACTCACTCCGGCTCAGGAGGTGGACTTGATGTAGGCTCAAGTGATAGGTTTCTTCCAGGCAGTTGGGTGGAATCGCAGAGTGAGATGTAAGAGCGAGTGATCAGATGAACCGAATGAGCTTCGTCCGATGCGAACACACTGGGTGTCTCCATCGTACTCATAGCGTAGTTCAATAAGGCCACTCCGAATTCTGTGGAGTTCATTCATGATGTCCAAAGTAGATCCTCTCACCTTGCCCCAATTGATCGAAGGCTTGTCGTAAGACGGTGAAGGTGACCTCACCACCCACCGACTCCAGATGAGATCGTACACAGCGAATGGTGGAGATGAACAGCCTTCCTTCCATCAATTGCCTCTCAGAGAGGGCCAAGTAACGATGAATGATCTTCATCAGAGACAGTCCAACTCGTCTGAACATCTCTCCATCGCATCTGTACGACTTCTGAATCATCGTGAGCTTGTTTCTCTCTTCTCTTTCTCTCACTGCGATGTCGGTGTGGAAAACCACTTCTCGGCTTGGTACGATGTGCCCACCTGTGGTGATGAATTGGTCCAACAGCTTTCCCTTCGATTCGACCTTTTCTATGGATTGGATGTAACCCGTCTTCGTGGCATATCTCTCGTGAAATCTTCGAGTGTATAATCTGATGGTGCGTCAGGAAGGACATGATGAATGATTCTACTTTGCCGAACGATAAGGGTGAGTGATGTGACCACCCATCAGACTCGTCACAAATTGAGCGTACGTGATGTCCTCTTCCTTCCACTGCTCCACACATCGTTCCAAGATATCTGAACACATGTCCTCCATTGGCTTCTTCATTCTTTCGTTCTTCACCACGTGACGGAAGAAGAGGATGAGATCTTGATAAGTGTGATAGACGGTTGTACCGTCTCGTGAATTGTGTTCTAATCGACTGGCAGATTGAATCAATTTCAATCGATGAATGAGAGGAAATCCTACGATAGAGTAGATGGAATGGAATGATTCTCACGAGATCTTCAGCTCGATGTCGAGGCGTGAGGCGTTCAAGATCTCTCTCAATCTTCTGCAGCGATCAGCCACGTAGAAATCGTTAAAGTCTCGTTCCAATATGCCGATACGAATGATGATCAGGAGTGAGAAGAGGCATCGAGGTGAATGATTGGCGGATGATATCAGCTGAATGAGAGAATCGTGCAGTGTATCGACAATGGGAAACACTGTAGCCAGCTGAGGATAGATCTTCTGTAGTCTCTGTGAATCGAGTATCACATGTAATACTTTCACCGTTTCTATCATGATCTTCTGTAAAGCCTGCAATGTCCAGTAAAAGTTGCGTTCAGATGTACCCTCTGCAATGAATTCATCCCTTGAAGATTGAAACGAATGGATCAGATCGATCCAGATCTTCTCCTGCTCCTTCGTCAATCGATGCGATGGATGGTCAATGGATGGCAATCATCTATCAAATCACACCTGATGAGACGTCAACACGGTCTGCTCTCCCAATATCGATAACAGAAACCTCGTAGTCTTCACATTCATGAAGAGAAGCAGATCTTCGATCTATCAGAGTGTACAGACAGAACATCCTCACTCGCTGGCTTTTCACTTGTTTCTTTCTTTGAAGACAAGAGCTCAGAGAGCTCATTCAATTTCTCTTCATCATTCACAAAGAGTTTCACGAAAGACGTGAAGGCCTCGTACTGATGAGAGAGTTTGTCACGTTTCATCGCTTCCAGCAGATCTTGTGCAGCTCTCTCCTTCGCCTCTCTCTCTCGATTCGGAGCTGATGTCATCAACGATGAAATGATAGATATCGATGAGAGAGACCCACTCTCGAGAGTGTGTGTGGCCTCTTGTCTCAGAGAGGTCGATTTCATGATTCGCTCGATGATCGACCATCTCTTTGTCCTACTCTTCTGCATCTCTTTCAATACCTCTGACGCCAGTGAGACGTCCTTCAACTTGATGAGATGATCCAATATGATTTCTCCTCTATTCTTGTCCTTCTCGGTGATGGCCCCAAACTGTATCGTATTCATCTTCTCATTCGATTACACATTCATCTGAAATACCGTATCCTCTTCATTTAGAACCGTTTGTTCTTCTCTACGTTCCTCCTCCTCCCTCCTATTTTGTCTCTTGGTCCTCTTTGCGTTACGAGGTGTATTCTCTGATCCAACGCGTTTGAATTGGTTCTCTCCTCGTCTCCTCTGTTCTCTCTCCTCTCCTTCTTTTCCTTCCCCTTCTTCTCCTTCTCCCTCTATTTCTTCTGCTTCTTCTTTTCCTTCTCCTTCTTCTTCTCTTTCTCCTTCTTCTTCTCTTTCTCCTTCTTCTTCTTCCTCTCCTCCTTCTTCTCCTTCGCTTGCTTCTTCTTTTCCTTTTTCTCCATTCAGTTGAGTTTGGAATAAATCGAGCAGTGCGTGTGCCTTCGTCAAATTCTTTTCGTTTCTATCTCATTCAGATATGATCATATCCTTCTCATCTCACCCCTGATGGTCTTCCTCTGCCATACATCGGTGGTGTTCCGCCATCATAAATGACTTGTACTTTTCTGCCATCGTCCAAACACATTTCAATCGAGGTGCTGAAGGCTCAGCAACTTGACGTGCAGAGAGAATCCTACCAAATCTGACTGCTTCACCCACCAAATTGCATGCCTGTGAAGAATTGAGGTGTGAAGGGACACGCCTCTCACCTGAAGAATGATGGAGATACATTTCCGATCGATCAGATCCAAGCCAGATCCTCCCATCGATCTCTTTCCTCTCAAGGTGGAGTGCAGGAGTATGGCTGATTCGCTTTGATCTTCCGGTTGGGTCGTCAGCTGTCGTATGAATCTCTTTTCTTCGTGTGTCATCTCGTTGTGTTCCATCAATACATTCGACAGATTCAGCATGCTCGCTGGCTGCATCATTTCTCTGACGATACCCTGACAAGATGAGAGATCTTATGAGATAGAATAAACTCACCGATAAGATGCGTTGTGATGAACGGCGAACGAGAGATAACAAGAAGTCCACCTTCTCGTTCTTTTCTTTCTCATCGTAATCTAAGATGGAAGGTAAGCGACTTAGCAGTGCGACGAGGCGGCTGCGAAACCCATCGATGGCGTCGATGACAGAGAGTGATGATATCTCCCAACAGTGTTCACACCGGGACAGGATGAAGCTGCAGATCTGTAATGGAGAATACCACAAGATTTCGAGCAATTTCTGCTGATCCTTTCCATCCTCGACGTACTGTCTCGTTCAGATTCGATGGTGTGAGATGATCTCACTGTGATGGCAGCGTCTATCATTCTGTTGAATGACGGTAGCATGTGATTCAAATCGTAAGGATGGATCGTCACTTCCTTTCTGTCCAGAACCTTTGTGATCTGCAGAGCGTACTTGTAATTGTACTTCATTTCCTCGTCAATGTCCTCCCTCTCCATCTGGTTCATCGTGTCCTCCATACATTGTTTTAAGAGAGAATAAATGGGTGTCATGAGTCGTACTGTGTCGGTTAAATCGTGTTGACTGATGAGAGCGAGGAGTGGACATTGGGACATGTTCTGTGGTTCGTCATTCATCTGAATAAAGAATCAACTCACGCTGAATTCTGCCTCAGAGAACGAACTGTATTTGAAGATCATGTCAATCTTGAAGATGTCTTCACTCATGCGGTTCGAAACATCCATCAGCTCTTGTGTATTCGGTATCAACTGACTCGCCAGTTGCATCAGCAACTGATGCGTCGATCAGCTCCCTCTTCTCCTTCTCCTCACCGTGATGTCATCCTCCCGCGACACGGTTCTCAGTTGTAAGATGTGAAGGATGAGATACATCCTGGTGATACTCGCTGAATCGTTCAACCTCTGGGTTAGATCTGTGGTGGATCTACAGACATATAGGTAGATGGTGAAGTAAGATGTACTTTCCTCCGGGCGAATGGGGGTCCATTTTGAGGATTGAGCCACCATTTCGAGCTGACGCATACCAAACGACCACACGAGATTCATTTTCTCTGAGGAGTGATGAGGAGCCGATTGGAAAGGGAAAGAGAAGCAGAGTGGAAGGGGAAGAAAGTGCATGACCTCACCCAACAGAAAGCGAAAGGCATCTATATTGGTTGTACCATTGAAATTGACGTCGATCAGATTGGGCATACACTCACGGAGCGATTCTGTGATGGAATGTATGTGTTCCGTCTGTTCCTGTGTCAACCTGAGTCAAATGAGAGAAGATCATCACGTTACGATTACACTCCGGCTGGATTTTGTATAAAACTGTTCAGAAGCTGTTGAATTTGGAGGAATGGAATTTTCATCAAACGGAGGGCCAAATCATCCTCTGAAACATCGAGTCTGTTTTGTTTCAGCTTGTTGGATGTCGCATGAATCACAAAACGCTCACTGGCTGCTGTCAAAAGGATCGGCGTCATTGAGATCATGCCAGAAGATGGTTGGCTCATCACCTATCCTCAGCAGTTCACTGAGATGATCAGAATGACTTCTAATATCATATCTAAGATGGACAAACTTACCCCATCTCTTCGGTCGATCTACCAAATGATGACATGATCTCAAATCGGAAACCTGCGAAGAACTACAACCAGATGATCTTCAAATGTACAAGCAAAACTCCATCGTCACGTGATTTATATACAAGCCACGATCAGACGGAATGGACATCGAACCAAAGAAGGTTAGACCCATAACACGACCAACGTAATTTCTCATAGAATCGCTTTGATGATGAAGCAAAGCAGTGGGATGATAATCCCAAACACGTAGAGGCCGCAGAGAGGGCTTATCAAGCGATCCAATCTTCGATCCCGTTATCGTCTGCCTCACAGTGGAACGTTCTCGAGATCGGTTGTGGTGAGTGGCTCCACTCAGATTCATTTCTCCTGATGACTTCGACGCAGGCACGGGACTTCTATCGATGAGATTGTCACCCCGTGTGAAGAATATTCTGGGTGTAGATCCTTCTTCACAGATGATATCAGCATTCAACAAGAAGAAGGAGCAGTATTCGAATATAGATGGAGTAGAAGTGCTACTCGAGAGAGAAGACCAACTTCCACAAGACCAGCGGAGGTGCGCTGTGTTAGCCGTGTTGGTGTTGATCCATCCAGGTTTGACTTTGTTGCTTCTCACTTGGTATTCCATCACATACCCAACATGTACGGGACCATCCACCTGTCTCACACTCTACTTCATCCCGGAGGACACATTGCCATCTCTGATTTCCAAAAGGTGGACACCATCCGCGAACATATTCTCATCCTCACAGACGACACACTCTGAACTGTTCCATCCAAAAGATAAGATGGAAGGTGTAGAGAGACACGGAATCAACGTGGAAGAGATGGAAGATCTCTTGCACAAGGCAGGTTTTGTCGATGTCTCGGTGAAGGTTAGCTTTCGGGTGCGTCCATCGCGACGGTTCATGTCTAAACTGATGACATCAGTTGGACAAGGAAACGGAGGAGGGGATGATGTCTTTCCCATTCTTGTTGTGCACTGGAAGAAAGGCGTGAAGGAGAAGATGATGATGATCCCATGTATCATTCGTTCACCATTGGGTCAAGTCATGATCGAGGACGATCTTTTATAGAACATGTTGATTTGAAAATAAATCGCTGGCGTCCTACAGTCATTCCTTTCAGTAGAAAAAGAGTGGAGGACTGCTCAGATCAGCTTGATGATGTCAATGTGTGTACACTCACCTATCGTTTCTTCTTCTTCATTGGTTTCTCTTTGAGAGAGGAATATTTCTTCGCTACCTCCTTCTTCTTTCTCTTGATACCCTGCTGCTTCTTCTCCATCTTGGACAAAAATTGTTCGTCTCTCATGAATTCATCGGTGAGACTGTGTCCCCTCTGTTTGTTAGTCAATCTGCTACTGTAGAAACTCAGTGCATCATCGACCACTGTTCCGATCTGAATGGAGTCAATCACAATGATCCTTCAATTCGAGCTGTAGATTCTCTCACTTGTCTGAACTTTGGTTTCTCATCTCCCTTCGTGGGACGCTTCCTCTTCAGATCCTCTCTGGCCTTAATCACAGCAAGATCTGCAGAGTCTATGGTTTGGAGGGGCATGTCGAACCATCCTTTTCCCGTCGTCTTTACTCTGTTCTTCTGCTTCTCGATGGCTGCCTCCCTCAATGTGTGTTGGGTGTCAACATGGTTTCCCTTCTCGATGTTGTCTATCAATGAATAGTCCAACTTGAGTTTGGACATGTCTACTGCCGTGTGGTGATATACTGATGTGATTCGCCTCCGCTTCCCAGCAGGCACGAATAATTGAGACTCACACATCATCCGATCATGGATCTCACAAAGGAGCAAGCTGACTCTCTATTTCCTCCCTCACAATTTGACGCATTGGTAGGGTCAACTGTCGTGCCTTTTATACAAGAGAAGGTTGAATCAGATGGATTCCGTGGAGACGACATCGACAGGGACGAGAGAGGATTCGCAAAGAACGTGCCACTGTTACGACCGAGTGAACCTTTAGAACCCGGAAAGCGTCGAATGCTCAGCTCGAAAGAATACATCAGACGTTTGGGTGATGATCCTGGATGCATTCTCTGCTCACAAGAATGCAGAGAAGAAATTAAATCATCCAAAGAAGGTGACCGAAGAACCTTCATCATTGGAGTATTGGAACGATGAAGAGTGGAAGGGTATCCAGGTACGCACTTCTGAGTCTATCTCGAAATCTTTGAGTCAGCATATCAGCTGACTCTATCAGCACACACACGTGATTCCGAAGGACTTTGATAATGACCCGGGAATGACCGTCTCTCGGTTTGAAAGACTACCGCTGTTACAGGCGAGATACGAAGAGGAAACAGAAGAACAGGGTCCACGGGAGGGAGCGAGGCGCACTCACTCAACGTCAGCATCATCGAAGAGAACAGATTCTGAAGAGGAGAGGAATGCACCGACAGAAGGAACGGGTCTATTAAATAGAGAGAAGAGAAGGTGCTGCTGTGAGATACAATAAAGAGGCAGAACGTCGCAACAGTTTGTGCGAAGAGAATCTCCCAGGAGATAGAGGCAAAATTTACGGAGATTTCATCGAAATACAGACGGTCTGGGAGTGGTATAGCCTCGCAGACGCACAGTACGTACTAACTCACGCCTTGGCAGCGCGTATCAAAAAGAAGATGCAGCAGACATGGGAGGATTATCTAAGAGGTTCTACCAGTCCAACTGTTGTCTTTCGGCAAGATGCGCACTCAGGAGTGTTGGTGGTCTACATTTGTAATGAATCAGCCACACAGATACTGGGCTCAGGATGGGAAAAGGTACCTTGATGTCTTTTCTTCGTTGAGATAGTCAGATATCTAATGAGACAACCAATCTGCTCCGGACTCATGTTCAGAACACATGGGTCACAGGAGAACATACCAAGGTCTACATTCCATCAATACACAAGAGAGTCAAGTGAGACTGATATCCGTTCAACATTGTCGGATGACAATGTACAGATTGAAGCTGAGAACTGTTGGAGATCAGAAATACATCTTCGTTCGCCTCAAAGCCGTCAAATCACTCAACAGCGTCCTCGACACCAGTCATATGTACATTTCAATCAGCGATGTGATATGGAAAGAACACCCTCTCATCATCTCACCTGTGCCAGATATCAGATAACAACCTCACCATCTTGAGGTGCAACCCCACCATTCGCAGCTACTGGACACAATTTCCACAGGAGTCCATCAGGGATCCAGTGGACGTTGGACTGGGGACTCTAGTACCCCGAGAGGCCGCACAACAGACCCTCGATCAGATCAATCATCACCTCCAATCGAAAGCCGATGTCTCTTCCCTGCAAGTCACTTCCCCCGTCAGAAATACCTTTTACGTCTCTGTCAGAGAGGTATTCTACACCTCTCCTATACTTCTCACCGACACAGGTCATCCCCAATCTCGTTTTGTTCTTCTCTTATCTCCAAACCGATCCTCTCACTGCAGGTGAAGCTTCGAATTCTCTCGTTTTATGGCTGATTTACCTCAGAGGAAGACAGGGCTCGTCTGTCACAGATCAGTCTGGGGATGAAGGAGATGGCTTCGTGTGTGTTTCAAGGTGAAGGGAATCGAGAGAGATGGTGACTGAAACGTTCAGCGCTGAAGCCCAGATTGGATACGGCCTTGAATGTATTGAATCGAATCGGAAAGAGAGCGAGAGACATCGTGGACATCGAGTTGATCGAGCAGGGACTGTCCTCCCTCTCGGAGATGAACCAACTGGTGGAACATTCAGAGAGAGAGATGGAGAGAAGGGAACAGGAGAGGAGAGAGCAGGAGAGGGGAGAAGAAGGAAGAGGAGAGAGGAGAGAGGAGAACAGGAGGGAAGAGAGAGAGCATCCGGTGCACTACGGGCCCGAGAGGGTCAGTTCTTACAACAAGATGTACGACAGAGAGCAGTGGTGGGACATGATCTATCACTGCCTCGACTACCTCGAAGAAACCTCAGATCTAGAGATGTATCTCAGTAAGATCTATTTCGAAACGAGATTTAGACTTACGGGTGAGTGAGAGAACGAGAGAACAGAGAGACACGAAAACTCACAAGTACAGACGACATGATCAAGGCGGACAATTGGACCTTTGCCTATCCTTACAAGGGGAAGTTTTTACCCTCGCTGAATGACGACGGTTACTACTGGAAGTCGAGTCAAGGAACGAAGAAGTGTGTAAGGGCCCTGGTCAAGCGCTATTTCTACGCGACGAATAATCCATCCGGAATGAAGATCAAGCGGTCAGTGTACTGGATCGACAAGAGGGACAGCTACCAATTCGTGGAGTACAGCTGCAGCAACCTCAGGTCCGTCTTCCTGTCGTCCCTGCAGGGACCACCCACGATGGATTGGAGCTTGTTGATCAAGCTCTCCCAGCAGCAACAGAGAGGAATCGTCGTAGTGTGATCGCATTTCTCTCTGAGGGCTTTCCTCGCGAGACGCTGTGGGTGGACGTTGCCTCGTGGCAAATAAATGGAGGAGAGGATGAACTTCTCATTCTTTATACATCAATCGAAATCTTCTCCTCCTTCGTTCACCAAGAGGTGATGCTGAACAATCTTCTTCTCGTCCGATTTTGACTTGAGCTTCATGGCAATGACCACGATCACCACCAACAACAACACCGCTCCTATTCTGTTCAGTCCTCCGACATCGAAACGATTCTCCTCTCACCCAAGAAGGCGAGGGCGATGTACAGCTTCCATATTCCGTTGTCACTGTTGTCCTCGTACTCATTCGACGTCGTCGTCAACCTCGTTTTGTGCGTGTACGTGTTGGTGGGATTCTTCGTGTGGGTACTGCTACTCGTCTGTACGATGTCATTCTCCATCATCAGGTAAAATAGAGAACGTGCTCATCAGATGTATAAAAGTGAATCGATGATGAAGATTTCACATACCGTTGGAGTGGGATAAGGAGGGAAGACGAACGTGTTGCTGGGTCTGCTCTCGTAGGTCATATCATCAAAGGATTGCCCCACAGCCACCACGGTGTACCTGAGGAATGTCTCACTCTTTCCGTGCATTCGAATGGTCCTCACTCGGTGGGATCAGGTGAGGTCTCGGTGGGTTCTATGGGATATTCCATGTTGGCGTGTGCCTGTTGATCGTCGTCGATGTCACAGGTCCACGTCTTCTTGTTGCCCCTGATCTCGTATCTGGTACTCTCTCAATCACTTTATATCGATTCCAATTCACCTGATGATGCTGATGGAAGAGTGGCATTGTTCGGCATAGATCGGTTCGTTCCAATAGAACTCGAGATTTTTGGTCGTGCGCCTGACTTTCAGATCCGTGGGAGGTTGTAGATCAGGTCTGCCCGCCTCGAAGACTAGACCGTGTTTCTCTGTTTCTCCTTCAGCCATTCTACGCCGAATATTGATATCGGAGAACACATCACCTTGAATGATTCTCCCGGGCAGCAGACAAGGTCTGTAAGCTGGAACGAGGTGCGAGCTGTTGTACGTGACGTTACCGGATACGATGGTGATGCTCTTCATCTCTTGGTTCAATTTGATGTCAAAGACACTGTCGTTCGAGATGGTCATGTTGTTCGCCCCCACAATGGGAATGGAAGGTGGTCTCTCTACACGCTTCTCAATCTCCACTCTCTCCTCGTTATCTCACCTTCTAACGTCACGATGATGACGCCCCTGTAGATCTCCGTCGTGACACTCTGTCTCTCTTCAATTCACATTCGATTCATCCAACATGGAAAGAAAGGAGAGAAGAAGAGAGATGTAAATACCCAGACGGCCACTTGACGAACGTCCACGGTAGCTCTGTGTACAATCAACTTGGAATCCTTATCTCCCTTGATTGAGGTGTCTTGAGAGATCTCCAATTCACTATCCTCCATCACGATCATCGTCATTTCACTTCCCAGATGGATCCACCCGGTCACCACAATCGCTCTGCATTTCATTCAGATGGAATCCTCTCGTATCTCTCACCCTCCCAGAGAGAGATTGGCCTTTCCCTTCGATGTGATGTTGACACTCTGAAAGATACTGTCTTGGTTGATGATGACAGTGCAGTCATCGGGGATGACCAATTGTACGCCCCTCAACACCAACAGACTCACGTTCACCTTTCTTCGTTTAGACATGAGATCACGTGATGATGGTGATGATGTCGATGAGAACACACAGATGAAGGTAAGTAGAGTGTGGTCTTGCTGATTGAGCGAGAGCTAGAGGGTTGTTCAGTGAGGATGGATTCGATCTGAACTGGTTTTGTCCAATTGAAATGATGTCCGATCCCGATGGTCAGCTGATTAGGTTGTAGATGAGACTCCCAGGTTGATCTTCCGTTTGTGGTGACATCCAATCGGTCGATCTGGATCGAAGCTCCCTTTCAAGAGTCACACCATGACATGTGATGATGGAGGGTGATGAGAGAAAGAAATGGATGGAGATGATGGTGTGATGATGCAACTCGACGGAGGAGATACCTCATGAACGTGAATCTCAGAGACTGTTAAGTGGGTGATCTGAACAACAGAGCTGTCTTCAAGGACCAAACTGGATGTGATCTCCACCTCATCGACGCAGGTCAAATTTCCACTCACTTTCCATTGACCTGTGATACATCTGTTGAGTGACAATCCTTATTGTTCGTATGATGAGAGAAAAATGATTAGAAGATGACGAACCTCGAATGGTGGTTTCATCTGTGGATGGAGAGAGGCTGTTGTCGATGAGAATAACTCCAGAGGAATGGAGATTATAGATCGCGGATGCTCTTCTCTGGGTTAGATTCTTTGTCACTTGAATCATGTCTCACTGATAGTTGGAGATGTGCATATGACCATCGTTAATCAGAGTCGGTATGGTCGATGCATTCAAAATGTCATCACGGACGATGTTCAATATTCCCGAAAGATCATTGTGTATGAACTTGGTCATATCGGACACTGGATCGAATGTTGCACCAGTCAGCTGCGCAGTTCCCAGATTGACAATACTAACGGACTGTAACGTGCCTCCATCGACAATCATGGTGCCACTGTTCGAAATGGTTACATTTTGTGCAGTTGCAGCACCTGTTTAATGTCAATGAACAGGAGAACTGACAATCTTACCCGTGATTGAAGCGCTAGAATTGACTATCAAGATAGAATCGCTAGACACAGTGACTCCATCGTTAGACAACAAATGGAGCGCCCCGAAAACGAGCAAGGTTGAGCTTACGAGTTTAGAATGTGTGTCAGTATCAGGCACTCACCTATTGGACACCAAGACAGAATCTAAAGTAATCATAGACCCTTGATTCAGCGTGACCTGAAGATCAGAGTCGATGATAGCCTCATCCCCCTTCTTCGGGACCCTTCCACAAGACCAGTTTTCCATCTGATTGAAATCACCGTCAGAGGCGCTCGTCCATCGACAGCCGAGAGAGGCCGCACAGATTCCAAAGAGAGTTATGAAGAAGAGAACACGTAGACCTCCATCTCTCATCGTGTCTCCGCTGTTTGTTTGTCCTGACAAAACGCAGTATCATTCGGGCCTCTTTTTCGGAACACATGTCTTGTCCATCGTCAGTCTTTATTGAGCAGGTGCTCTCTTTCCCTTCTTCTTCTGTATCTCGCTCAACGTCTTTCTCGCTGCGTCTGTGATCCTCGTTCCTGTCCTCTCTTCAGCTCCACGATCTCCCATCTTATCATCATCTCACCAGGACCAAAGATGAGATCGACTCCCCTCTCGTGGAGGAACTGGTAGTCTTGCTCTGGGATGACTCCTCCACAGATCAGCACGATGTCTTCTCTTCCCATCTCCTTCAGAAGTCTTGCCACCTGTTGACGATTGAGAGGAGGGATGACAGACACAATCACCTCAGGGACTAGAGTCTTGTGTCCGGCTGCGAGGGAGCTGGCGCCTAAAGCGTGGACATCAGCATCGATGGCTTGTTGGACTACCTATTCATCCTTCAGTCTCATTCGTTGTGTATGCAGACATCAGAGTTGGTGATGAAAAAAGGAAAACGATGATGATGATGATGATGGGTACCTCTTCAGGAGTAGAGAAGAGAGGACCGATATCACAATCGAATCCGAGATCAGAGAAACCACTGGCAATGACCTTCCAATCGTCAAGAGTGCCCAATTCACACTTGTCACCTTGGCTCCACGGTCGTGGCCGTCTTGTCCCAATTTAGCCACCATGATACGCGGTGGTCTACCCTCAGCCTCCGAGAAGGCCGACACCTCCTTGAGAACCTATCCACAGCGTCAGACCCTCTCATTCCAATGAAACCTCACCTCATCCAACTCATCGACACCCTTGTAGGCCGACTTGTACGCTCCCTTGATCAGACTGTACGCAGGCTTGTATCTACAACGATCAATCTCCCGCCAACGCGAATGTGAATCTCTTCCACCTTCCATAGATCTTCTCCATCGCGTCACTGATTTCACCTACGGTACATCTGTCCCTCGCAGCCTGGATGGCGAGAGCCAACAGATTACCCTCTCCCGTCTTTGCAGCGTGCGTGAGAGCGTCCAAATCCTGCTGTACCTTCTGCTTATCACGTGACTGGTAGATCTTGTCCAATCTCCTGATCTGAGCCAATCGAACGAGAGCATTGTCGATGGCACGGATTTCGAGGGCGTCCTCCTTCTCCAATCTGTACTTGTTCACTCCCACGATGACTTCTTCCTTGGAGTCGATCTTGGCCTGACGGTAGGCTGCACTCTCTTCGATTCTTCTCTTGGGCAGTCCCTCTCCCACGGCCTTGGCCATACCTCCCAGGCCCTCCACCTGTTCACATTTCAGTCCATTTCATATCACGAAGAAAGACCGAATCACACGCATCATGCATTCGAACGAGTTGTAGATGGAGAACTCACCTCTTCGATGATCTTGGCGGCTTCATCGTATAGACGATCCGTCAGAGCTTCGATGGCGTAAGATCCGGCCCACGGATCGACGATCTTGGGTAGACCTGATTCCTCTTGCAGGATCAATTGAGTGTTTCTGGCGATTCTGGCGCTGAATTCGGTGGGTAGACCTACGGCTTCATCCAGGGCATTGGTGTGTAGCGATTGTGTTCCTCCTGTTCCTGTGTGAGTCGAACGTTCGATTTCTGTCGGTGATGGTGCTTGTTGATCGTGGAGATGAGTGTTGATGGCTGAGGTGATGATCGTGAAGAGTGAGGTGATGATCATGAAGAGTGAGGTGATGATCATGAAGAGTGAGGTGATGATCATGAAGAGTGAGGTGATGATCGTGAAGAGTGAGGTGATGATCTATCCTCACCGAGAGTGGCGGCCATGGCCTCTACGGTGGTTCTGATGACATTGTTGAAGGGATCTTGTTCAGTGAGAGACCAACCAGAGGTCTGACAGTGAGTACGAAGCAAGAGGGACTTCTCGTCTTTGGGTGAAAACTTCTCCTTGACATACTTGGCCCACAGACGACGTGCTGCACGGAGCTTGGCAATCTCCATGTAAAAGTTCATTCCGATTCCAAAGAAGAAGGAGAATCTGTTCAGATCAGATTGGGACTAAGATGAGATTGGGACGGGATGGTCTGATGAGAGATCGAGATGACATTCAATTGAGTTGAGGAGATAGGTCACCTGGGAGCGATCTCGTCGACGCTGACACCAGCTTGCAGACCACATCTTACGTATTCTAAACCATCAGCGATGGTGAATCCCAGCTCCAAGACAGCATTCGCACCAGCCTCCTGCATGTGGTATCCACTGATGGAGATGGAGTTGTACTTGGGCATGTTCTTCGCCGTGTATCCCATGATGTCGGAGATGATCTTCATGGATGGCTCTGGAGGGTAGATGAAAGTGTTCCTGACCTTTTCTCTTCTTCAGTCTCTTCATCATTCCCATCCATCATGATCGTGTATGGAATGATGGGAGATGTCTCACCATGAACTCCTTCAAGATATCGTTCTGAATCGTTCCCGCCAAATCCTTCTGCTTGGCTCCCTGTTCCTCTGCAGCCACGACATACATGGCCAGGACGGGGAGAACGGCACCGTTCATTGTCATCGACACGGACACTTTGTCCATGGGAATGCCGTCGAACAAGATCTTCATGTCTTCCACACTATCGATGGCTACACCGGCCATACCCACATCTCCCTTCACTCTGGGATGGTTCGAATCGTAACCCCTGTGGGTAGCCAGATCGAAGGCCACTGATAGACCCTTCTGTCCTGCCTTGAGGGCTGCGCGATAAAATGCATTGGACTCTTCAGCGGTGGAGAAACCGGCGTATTGTCTGATGGTCCAAGGACGATGGGTATACATCGTGGCGTAGGGACCTCTAGTGTAGGGAAATCGACCGGGCAGCTCATTTTTGATGTTGGGGGAGACATCCTGTGCGGTATAGATGGGCTTGATGTCTATACCCTGTTTGTGAGATGAGTCGGTGATTGTGATGCTATCGACATCACCTCTCCAGTTTTCCAAGTGAGAGTGTCGATGTTTGTGCCTTTCAGCTCCTTCGATGCCATCTTCTTCCATTCTTCGTACAGAAGGTTGTCTGTCTTCTGAGCTTCACCATCAATGGGGGTCGAAAAGTTTCGCGTAGGTCTTAATCTCGATCCCTGACGCTGGGACAGAGAGATTCTACTCTGGACATTTGTCAGAGGCTTTCTGAGGAGACCGCTTAGGCCGCTCATGTCTTGCGATGATCGGTTGGAAACACAAAAGTAAAGACCAATCGATTGAGCTTCATCCACAACGAACATTTTACACCAGCACGATTCTTATTCTTTATATATGTATATCTTCACAGAGAGACCAACTGACTTAGGGAGCACGGACGCCTTCTGGAGTCCTCTTCGAGACCTTTGATTGCTTCAGAGGTTTGTGTTGAAAATTTGCGTTTTACAACGAAAAATTGGGTGCACCACCGCAATAACTTTCTCATCCAAGAATGGATATCGACCATGGTTTCGTTTCTCTTTTATCAGGATATCCGTGCAATCGGTTGTCTGATTGAATGACGCAGCAAATATCTTCCTTGAATCATACTGAAGATACGGAATCCATCAGTCAATTGATCAGATTCAAGCCCAATCTTAGACTCCCAGTCTTCATCACCAAATATCCTACAGTCCTTCAGAGACAGATCTCAACCTCCTCTCGTCCCCCACTTATTTCACCTATCAGGTGCGTTACGACGCAGGCTCATGTAAACCAGCAATACGGAGAAAAACGAAAACATACTTGACCGACAGTCGTGTTTCTGACGATGGAAGGCCATGTCTCGAATGGATGCGGCATTGAAGGCTGCCGCTCACCACTCTGCGTGCTTATTGGGTGAGAAACTTATGGCTGATTTCACCAGGAGGGTAGTTTCATTGTATTGATCTTGCTGATGAGCAATTTCAATTGTGGAGCGGCTGAAGATCTAATGGGACAGTGGCGAGACATCAGCACCCTAGAGAAACTGGAATACAATTGGATGCTATTGTAAATACAAGACACCCTACCATACAAAGAATTTGAGTGATGACAAAGAGTGATGCGACAATGGTGAAGGAGCTGTGTATAGGTGATTGCTGGAAGATTTGTGGAGATACGAATATTCCGTATCGTTTATAATTCCTTACTCTTGCCGCGAGTAATCAGTGACATATTTTCCTTTGCGTGGCAGTCGACTTCTTTGGGTTGTTGGCCTTTGGGCAGTAAAGTCTTATTGCTCTCTGACTCCTTCTTCCACAACAATTGTGGGTCGTGTCGCTGTTGTTGCTGGCTTTGTCTTTGGTGTCGTGGTACCGAGTAGATGGTGGGTTTAGGGTTTAGGGTTTAGGGTTTAGGGTTTAGGGTTTAGGGTTTAGGGTTTAGGGGG
>MDYQ01000287.1:0-30563 GCA_003024175.1 Planoprotostelium fungivorum | reverse complement strand
AAGAGAATGAATAAGAGATGAGAGGAGAAGAATAGAAGGAGATACATACCCATGCTGGTCCAAGCAAGGCCCATCACGACACCAACGGGAGTGACATCGTAGTATCTCTCCGAGTTGAAGTTGGGTTTGCCGACATAGTTGGGAAGGGAAGCTTCATCTACAACGATGGTCTCTGTCAGTTGTGCAGGCTGGGACATCTTCTGCACGATCTTCTCCTTCAGCTTATCGCTCTCTCCCTTGCTCTCCTTCTTCTTCCTCCTTCCCTTTCCTTTCTCGGCTGCTTTAGTCTCTGTGCTCTCTGTCTCCAGAGGTGCCGCTGTGGCTTCTGCTATGGCCTGGGGTGTCTCTGCTGGCACTTCGATCACCTGCACCGGTGAGATGTTTTCTCTTCCTTCTCCTCACCTTTCCCTCTTTCACCACGTGGAAGGCAATCTTCCTCAGGATCTTCTCGATGTGATTCTGAAGGTTTCTCACTCCAGACTCTCTGCACCAGTTGGTGATGAGAGAACTGATCGCATCTTTCTGGAATTTAACCTGTGTGTCTCAATCCAACAAATCGAATACAGCAGAGGTGATGATAGACGGGTGTAGATGGAGTACCTGATTAGCGGGGAGACCGTGCTCGGTGAGACCCTTGGGGATGAGGTACTTGTTGGCAATCTGTACCTTCTCTTCCAGCACATATCCACTCAATTTGACTACCTGTACACACGTTATCACTGGAAGACAAAGGAATACACAGTAAAGAGGATAAAGAGAGAGGAGAACACACCTCCATACGATCCAAGAGGGGAGCGGGGATGGTGTCTTTCGTGTTGGCTGTGGCGACCCAGAGGACCTTGGAGAGATCGATGGGGACATCCATGTACAGATCCATGAAGGCAGAGTTCTGCTCTCTGTCGAGAACCTCCAACAGAGCGGAGGCAGGATCACCGTTGTAAGAAGATCCCATCTTGTCGATCTCATCGATCATGATCACTGGATTCTGTGACTTGACTGTCTTCAGACATTGAACGATCTTTCCTGGCATAGCTCCAATGTACGTTCTCCTGTCATGATCGTCAGAAGAGGAAAAGGTGACGAAAGGAAGAGGTGTAGGAGTGTCTTCACCTGTGGCCTCTGATCTCAGCGACATCTCTCATCCCACCGAGGGAGAAACGATAAAACTCTCTGTTTGTGGCTTTGGCGATGGATTTACCGATGGATGTCTTTCCCACTCCCGGAGGTCCGACGAAGCACAAGATCTTTCCTTGCACTCCCGCTCTCAACTTTCCCACCGCAATGAACTCAAGGATTCTCTCCTTCACGTCCTTCAACCCGTAGTGATCCTCCGATAGTACCTATCACAGTCACTCTCCTCTCCCTCTCCTTTTCACCTTCTCGGCGTGGTGGATGTCCAGATTCTCCTTGTTGTAGATACCCCAGGGAATAGAGGTCAGCCAGTCGAGATAGTTTCTGACGACATTCTGTTCAGAGGAATGCATCTCGCTGCCACTAAGTTTTCCCATCTCTTCTTTGATCACTTTCATCACAGCCTCGGGGACGTTGAGGCCCTTCAGTCTCGCCTCGTACATCTTAGCTCCCGCCTTCTTATCGTCATCTCCTCCGATCTCTTTCTTCAGGTGCTTCATCTGCTGCTTCAGCAGGTACAGTCGATTTCCCGCGTTAACCTTCTTCCTTCAGTATACGTTGACTGATGGTGGTCACCTCTTCGTCCACTTTCTGAGAGATCTTCAATTGCATCACTTTCAGCGCCTCGAAGGTACGGATCATGCACAAGACAAGGTACTGTCTTTCCACCAATTGTAAACTGTCTAACAGTTTCTAATGATACATCAGATCCATCAGTTCATCTGTATCTGGAAGGAGAGAAGGAGAAGCAAGAATACCTGAGCGGTGGTGGCATCACTGGAGCAGAGAGCAGCGGCACTCCACACGGCATCGTTGTAGTCGAGACTGGCGTTCCCTGTTCCCTGAGTTCCCAAAAAGTTTGTGATGGCACCGTGGTAGGCCTTCATGATCAGATCCGTAGACTTGTTCGATATCGTGTCCTGTCTAGGTCAGAGATAGAAAGAGATCCTCTTCTCACGTCTTTGATGCGGACGACTGTGCGAATGAGAGGCTCTTCAGGGGTCTGTGATTCGTCCTCGTTGGCTCTCACTCTTTCGTCAAATTTAATCCTCTGCTGTCCTCCGAACGTCACGTTGTATCCCTCGTTGGCTTTCACTACGTTCTCCACCCAGGCCAAGACACCTGCTCATGTCACTCTGGTTGTCGAAAGAGGATGATCACCGATGGAAGCGACATGCTTGGTGGCGTGAGGTTCTTTGGCAGCGATGTCTTCGTTTCCCTCTGGGACCATGAAGAGTCCGATGATCTGCTGAGTGTCCAGACTCTTGTACCTCTCAAACTGTCCCTCTGAGATGAACAATGTGGCTCGTGAGCCTGTGTCTTGTAAGTTTGCGTTTCACTAGGTGTCGAGCTACCTGGATAGATGGCAGCCTCGGGTGAGTTGAGAAAGAGGACGGGAACTTGGAGAACCTCTTCAGTGGATGCTGTAGTTGGCTTTGTTGTGTAGTTTCTGACTATCTGCTTGCTGGGTATACCTCTGTTTTCCATGGTGGGTGGCTAATCATTATCACATTTCTGTCACGTGATGCATCAAGTTACTCACCAACAGAGAGGTTTTCAAGGAAAGTGGGCCAGCGATGTGAATTACATTTCGTCTTGTTGGTCTTGAGAAGGCTACCTAATCGTAGGGTGAGGATCACGTTGTGAAAAAAAAGGACTACCTGAGAGGAAACACGTCGTTGAGAAACTGCCTTACTGCTGCGGTTAATTGAACCACTTAGGAGGTTGTTAGAAAGGGCTGCACTCCTAATGGACAACATCCTTCTGTGTTGATCGGTTTGAAAATTGCTCTTTTTGAAGAAATCCGTGACGCAAAATTTGTTGTAGCCCGTAAATTTCCAGGAAAATCAGTGCAATTGGAACACCTCATGTGATGAAAAAGTCTGTAACTAGAGATGGAAGAGCCCTTAGAGTATCGTTTGGAGGAGTTAAGAGGGCAGGAGTCCCAATTTTCGTCACCTAGTTACGGGTGCATCACATCCTCTACTCTTGCTTTGCATCCTCTTGCCTCGGAGCGAGTGAGTTTACGTCGCAGCTTACCGCTGAACATTCGAAGTTTCAATTGTCTGAAGATGTATTGCAAGAGTTGGCAAGTTATGAGAGCGGACGAAAGCCGGTGAGCTACCCACTCCAATCGAACCCTTTGCATCACGACGAGTTCTCTGAGAACATCTCGTAGGTCATCCCTTTTCAATACAATTTTCACGTCGAACTGGAGACCATCTCAAACATCCACGAACAAAAGATCGAAGAGGTGACACCCCTCTGTTCGGACGATCTGATCGAAACAGGTTGAACAGAAGAGGAGAAAGCAGATGGAGGCAGAGGAGAGAGCCTGGAAGTCTCTGCAGAGTGGCAAGAAGAGCGAAGACGGAACCGTGAGAGACCTCTACTCCCTCAACTTTGAATCGAACGGACCCACCCCTACATTGGACATCCCCCAGGGAACAAATCACTTTGAAGCACCCCCCGACACTCCACTACGCAGAGACTTCTCTTCACCAAAACACGTCAGCTTCTCTCCCATCTCCTTCGTGGCTGACTGAAGTCAGGAACAAGTGTACCACACTCTGGTAGAACTAGGGATGTCACCCAGAATCATCGACATCGGCATAGATGCCGTGGGGTACGAAGATGAACTGCGTCTCGTCAACTTTGTCACAGATTTCCAGAGGCTGAGCGAGCAGGTGAAGTATGGTAGAATATGAACGACTGATGGTGTCACAGGAGTACCCCGACGAAGATGTCACACGGGCTCTCCTTCAGTACGCGGGAGACTACGAGAAGGCGTGGGTGAACCTGAGGGAGATGAGAAATCTCTCCAGCATCTCTTCAGATCGCGAGCAGGTGAGGTCAACGTTGAAACGATGAGCTGAGTGTGACAGTGTGAGGAGGCACTGTCACTGTTTGGTCAGGACGTAGGGAAGGCGGGTTTGTTCCTCTCTGCCGTGAAGAGTCTGACCGAGTTGGGTGAGAGGGGATGATGGGGATCTCGTTGACGAGAACAGGATTCGAAGAGAGGTCAGTGAAGATGGCCCTGATGGAGAACGATCTAGATCGAGAGAAAGCAGCACAGCATCTTCTGGAACAGGAGTAGAACATGTCAACAGTAGAGAGCACATCCATTTTGTACATAAAAAGATCGTGCAATGTGCGTGGTAGAGAGATCAGAGTGTATTGTCTGAAGGGTGGTAGATCTGCCAGATGAAATCGGAGGGGATGATCTGCGGTTGATCGTTGATGAATCCAACCATCCACTCGAAGGCATCCACCAATCTGGGCCCCGGTCGGTTGAAGTATTGATTTCCATCCAATATGGCCACCTTCTTCGCCTCCCTCGATACCTTTCTCCACCATTCCTCCTTCTCCTCGATGACCTGTCCCCTTCAATCATCAATGAATCAAGTCCTCTCACCTTCACTTCTCGTATGGAGTCTTGGAGGTTGAGGCCACAGGGGCAGACGATGATGAGATCGTAAGGTCCCTGCTCGATGACTTCCTCTGGAGTCAGCCTCTTCGACATGTCCCCTGGTACCTATCCTGGTCAACGTCTTCTCTCTAACTCCTCCACTCACTTTGTTGCATTTTCCATTGGCCCAATCAACCAACTCTGAAGAGAGAATCATTCTGATGAATGATGGAAGATGATGATGCACCTGGTGTGTGAGGTCCATCGAAAGGAGGGTCAGTCCATTCGAGGAACAGAACTTTGGGTAATACAGCGGGTCGAACTGAAGCCGCTAACTTCTTGGCATTCTCCATTCGATCTGATCGTCTCAGTCTCGACTTTATTCGTACGAAATAAATTCCACCTTGTAGGTTTTGGATCGCCTTTTCACCGTTCTCCTTCAATCCCAGAGCATCAGCGACCTCTCGGATATCACTGATGACATCCTCCAAGCTGTGAGGATTCAAGGAGATGACGCATGGACGTGGATCCATTGTGATCGCCAGTCGTTCGACTGTTTCTGCTCTCCATCAATTCACGCTCTCACGTTTCCCACTTTACCCAGATCGATGGAGCACACCTGTACAGTCAATTCATCGACTCGGAATCACAAACACCTGACAGATGTCCTGGGTCACGATGTGAGTTGGATTCAGTCGCTTAACCGTCTCTCCATCGAGTGCGTAGAGCGCTTCACCCTTTCCTAAAACAGAAGTTACCTTCAATTGGCGTCAGCTATTGATGAGAATTCGGTGCCACCTGTTTATCAATATCAGCGCAAGAGGTGAACTTAACACGAGAACTGGTTACAGCCGGTAGATGGACTATACTGGTTGGATAATCATCCTCGTGCGACCTTGCGACCATTGAGTCTGCAGCGCCTACGATGGCGATGATCTCAGCTGCACTAGGCAGTAACGATATCACTCTCAGCTCCTTCATGTGTGATTCAGACCCGTATGATGGACATCATATAAAAAGAGGGTATTATAGTGCATTTATCTACAACTCACCCACACACTGAATGCTTGCTTCCTGTGATCAGTTTGTAAATTCTTTGCAAAACATTTGTAAGCTTTTGTGTGCTCAGAGCATGCTTTATACAGACTGGGTAGAAATCACTGCATACCAAAAAGATAGTAGCCTATTCTCACAGAGGCAGAGGCTAATGAGGGTTTGTGGGTGGCCTTATGTGTAGTGTTTCTCTTTGTATCTGCTTGAATCATGCTTTTAGCGCACATATGTATCTTCTTTACCTTGGACTGCACAGACGCGTACCACTCACTACCTATCGCTGAGAAAGATCAACACAAGACCGCATTCACTTGGAACGGAAAGACGTACGTGTTTGTACGAGCCCCTTTTGGATTCAAACAGATCCCGGGCAAATTTCAACGCGTGATGCACATCATTTTCCGGAATACCCACTTCGTCATCATCTACATGGATGACATTACCGTCTACTCGTTCAATTTGGAACATCATTCAGAACACGTTTGCCACACCATCAACCTCCTCACTGCAAACGGATTGCGACTCAATATCACCAAGTGCAAATGGGCACTCACTCGTATCACCTTCTTGGACACATCGTGGACGCTATGGGATCACGAGTGAACCCTGCTAAGCTCATTGATTGTGAGAACTGGCCCAAACCTACGACTGGAAAACATGTTCAACAATTCCTTGGCTTCGTCAACTACTGGAGAGACAACATCCCACTCCTTTCATCTTTGACTTCTCGGTTGGACGCACTACGCAACGAAAAGGACATCACTCGCTTATGGACCACTGAACACGATGAGGATTACAATCGCATTCTCGCGATTCTACGACAGCGGAACCATGCTCCATCACGCCGACTTCAACTACCCTTTCTTTGGAGCCTCTGACGCTTCCGGCACCGGAATTGGCGGATGTATCTACCAAATTATCGACGGAACCCGCTATATTCTTTTCTGCAGCCGCTCGTTATCACCTGCTGAACGCAACTACTCCGCTACCAAACGAGAATTACTCGCTCTGATCTACGTTATTCGCAAGGGGCGCAACTACTTCTACGGAGCTCACTTCGAATTCTACACTGATCATGCCGCCCTCACCTACATTCACTCTCAACCCAAATTACACCCCATGGTCATCGCTTGATTCGACGAACTCGCCGAGTACAACTTCACCATCAACCACCGACCTGGCATCCTCAATATCCTACCGGACACACTCTCTCGACTCTACCCAGAGGCAAACCGCCAATATTACGTCATAAACCGCCGCGTCAAGATCGCCCCTCACAGTACCACTACCATCGTAGAAGATAAGGACGATCAACTCAAGATGCTCGAAGAGAAACACCTACTTGGTCATTTTGGCGCCACTGCTATGATCAACGCTGTAAGAGCCGCTGGTTACAATTGGCCCCAAATTACTGAACAAGCCACTGAGATCGTTCAATCCTGCTCCAAATGCCAACAATTCAACATTGTTCGCCGCGGTTACCACCCTACTAGACCTATCTTATCCAAGATGCCTGGACACCACCTTGCCATCGATCTCGCAGGACCTCTCCCTACTACCAATAGAGGAAACAACTATCTATTCATTGCCGTGGACATTTGCACTCGCTTCTGCTTCCTTCGCCCCATGGTCGATAAGACCTCTGCTACCACTGTGACTCACCTGATCGACTACTGCACCATCTTTGGCTTCCCTCGCATACTTCAATCCGACAATGGCACCGAATTCGTCAACGGACTGATGACGATACTCAAGGAGACCGCTGGGTTCGACCATCGATTCATCACTCCGTACCACGCTGCCGCCAATGGCACTGCTGAACGCTGGGTGCAGAACGCCCTCAACGTTATTCGTATGATGATTGACGGAGCACGCCACGATTGGGATCTTTACGTACCTTCGACTCAGTACGCCCTCAACGTCAAGATTGCTGCTCGCCATGGAAGCACGCCCTTCTCCCTCACATTTACTGGACCAGACTCAAAGAGTCTCAAAGGAAGAAGGGGGGTGATGTCGTACCTACTGTCAGACATAAGACCAAGTCCGCAAGAGATCACGGACACGCCAAATAATTGCCCCAATTACAACGGCCGGAGTTTCCCTGAATTTCCAACTCTCAAGAAACACGCCCTTTTCAAGGAAACATTTCACTGGCTCTCTCCATGACTTTTATTGGATATTTCTACGTTCAAGAATGAACGATTTGAATACAATAAAATCACTTCTCAAGTCTTCCACATAGGAAGCAACCAGCAGTCGTCACTCTTCTTTATCATTCTACGGGGTCTAAGGACCTCACAAATGTTTTGCAAAGAATTTGCAAACTGATCACAGGAAGCAAGAATTCAGTGTGTGTTGAGTTGTAGATAAATGCACTATGATATTCCCTTTTTATATGATGCAGCAAAACAAAAGCAAATCATCTCATGATCTGAAGATCACGTGATGGTGGAGCGCAATCACGCATGTCCACCATTCTTGTGAAACGGAGTTATAACTTTACTCTGTCTTCTAGAATCTGTTGTGGCAGAGTGCCCTCATGAGGTGCTCATGGCAGAAGCAGAGGAAGAGGGATTCTCCAACTACAGAGTGGTCCATCGTCATTTCCAACTGAATACACAGAGCAAGTACTTCACCATCACCAAACATGCCTCCCAAAGCTTATGAGACTCCTGCAGATCTTGCCAGGAGGCCAAGGACTATGGCAGAGACACTTGGAGAGAACAGATGTCTTACATCCCAAACTGGGAGTGCTGGTCAGAAAGCTTGTCTAAGAGAGGAGGGATTGAGCACTTCCAACATCAACAAAACCTTTCTTGACACAGCAAAGGACATTGTCAAGAACAATTGAACGGCCTTGTGAGGCACAAATAAATTGATTCTATTTCCACCCCGACTGCATAAAGCGAGTGCAGAGTGTGCAAACACTTACAAATGTTTTGCAGAGGATTACCAAACAGAACACAGGAGGCAAGCATTTAGTGCAAGGAGAGTTGTATAGAAATGGACTATAATATTCCCTTTTACTATGATGAACCTGAATACCTAGATCTCTGTTGATGACTTCCAAATTCTGATGAGCTATTCTCCATGTTTAAATGCCTGTTAACGGTTGCTGGTAAAGTGAACTTAATGAACAAAGAGAAGTTGACGACTGTGCTTTTATCATCAAGATGTACGTGCTCATGATGAGAAACCTGTTTAACATTGGAGGGCATATGGATCTCCTCTGTTCCAGTCTCAGATGATGGTGGATCTGCCGCAATCACATTTCCTAATCTCCTGAGAAAATGGCACTGCACCTGTTAGCGCTTGTGTTAACTCGAACAAAGAGAGCAACTCTTCTATCTTGAATGTCTTGTTCGCTCTGCAGATGAAACCCATGTCTCTCTGATGCCTCATATAGATTGCTCTCAGGATTTTTGAACAAACGATCCCAAACCACCAAGAAATATAATTTTGGGAGGGCGTGCGGCAACTGGCCAATTTCTTTCATTGTCTGGAATAATAGTTCTACTGCTGGGTGACAGTATCTACTCATGTGTCAAAATTCATCTGCTCAAGACACTCACATGATATCACAACCGACGATCAAATCCACACCATCCAATAGATCGACATTGATTATCGAAGACAGATTGCTTGCCTGTAATGGCTTTCCCCAATCTAGTTTTCCAACGTGGACCTTTTGTTGAATCTCTGTTCAAACATTAATATCCGTTCATAAGTGAATATCTCAGCTCACCTTCAGAGAGATTCTGTTGAACATTTCGTTGCAAAAGAGTGAGCACGTCTATGTTCCGATCAGATAAAATCACTCTCTTTGTGTCTCCCAAGCATCTCGCCAATGTCAGACCACTCAAACCTGTTGTGTCAGCTCAAAACTGTAAACGGTCTGCACCTGAGCCTGAGCCCACTTCGAGAATGTTCTTATCTTGAAAGAATTCTCTGTTTGAGATGATGTGATTACTCAACACAAAGGCGCCTGGCCACAACTTATTGTGTCACTGCGCATCTAACAACGCAACTTACCTGCATACCCGTGAGATCTCTGATGCCTGCTAAAAAGGCTCCAAGATCGTCAGGTGGTAATGTTTTGCATCGCTCAAATCGTGGGAAGGTGAATGGACCAATCTCAATCTGTTCGGCCTCACAAAAATTGTGAATGCTAAATTCTCCTCAATACAATTTCACACAAAAGCCTTACCCATAGGATTCCTCATCGTCCCCCATCTCGTGATGATAAGTTTTCCCGTGTTTTGCACGAATAAAACGTGTGGCATCATAGTAAAAGGGGGTATTATATCTCCTCGCACTGAATGCTTGCCTCCTGTGTTATCACAACAGTGCCAAAGATGTGAATACTAAAAACAAAAATATTCAAGGGCGGACCTAGCAGAAAGGACGAGATTTAGATATGAGAGATCTTTATTCAAGTTACTCAGGATTAACCTCAAGGTCCAGGAAAAGTAGGATCATATGGACTGCTAGGTGTTACACGATCAGGTTCTGCAGGACGAGTAGGTGCAGGACATTGTGAGTTGGGCTAATGGAGAGGTATGAAATGAGGATTATCATCATCACGCTGCATGTCTGTAATTTGGAGGCTTCGAGGTAGATCATGAGACGATTTGCGCTTTTTTTCTTTGAACCAAGGGGAAAACAACAAAGATCATGTGATGGTGGGACCAATCACGCATGACCACCATTCATATGAAACGGAGTTACAATTCTACTCTGTCTCTTAGAATCCGTTGTGGCGGACTGCCCTCATGGTGGTCTCATGGCGGAAGCAAAGGAAGAGGGAATTTATTGTTCTACGTGAGGAAACGCTCATTTTCAAGTGAACACACAAACAAACACTCATGTCTGGAAAGAATACCAAGCCTACTACATCCAAACCTTATACACCTTTTGGAAGTGGTTCTACCAATGTTGGCTATGGCTATGGTGGTCGCTAACAGAACCTGACCTGGCAATGCATTCCAAGTCAATTACATAAACGCATTTGAATTTGATGCTGATTTACGAATTTGATCACTTGGTGCACTCTCTCTTGTGCAAAATTGTGTGTAACAAATTTTGCACAGACACTCAGAGCAAGCTCAGGTGTAGACTCGCTCAACATATTTTTGAGAAATGCCTTTTGCCTCATTTGTGTCTTTTGTGTGATTTGAGTGTCTAGATTTCCACACAGACTGTATAAAGCGAGTACAGCGCGCAAACACTTACAAATGTTTTGCAGAGGATTACCAAACAGAACACAGGAGGCAAGCATTCAGTGCGAGGAGAGTTGTAGAGAAATGGACTATAATACCCCCTTTTACTATGATGTGTGGTGTCAACTCAAAACAGCACAATTGAAATCCAAGTATCTTCCAGCCTCAGCACTTGAGTTTATTGATATATTAGATGGAGACACACGAGTGGTTGACAATCATTGCAGCCATAATGTAGGGGAGGTTGGCAAATGACGGTGAGATGGTCAATGTTCCTTCGGAAGGGTCCAATTGCGCAATCAACTTCTTTGATCTGTCCGTTGTCTTCATCTTGTTGTTCCAGATGTATCCTATGCTGTAGAGGGTGAATCACTCTGATGTATCTGTGGATGACGGCACCTTGTTCCTCCTGAAATGACATCCAACTTTTTGCCGATCGATTGAGGGACGAGGGTCATCCGATTGGGACCCTTGATGTCCCCCGTTGGAGGGTCAAAGAACTCAAAGAGAGACATGATGACCGAGCGACGGACGACCACGAGGGGGATAGGCTGATCAGCCTTTCGGAAGAGAGTCCAAGAGTGACAGAAGGGGGATGTTCTGCCATCTAAGATGTATTCCGTTCCTGACACGTCCACTAGACGCACGCAATCGGTCTGGTACGTGTAATGGAATACGAAATTGTCTACTGAAGGAGGGGAGAATGTCAGATTCAATTTGACCTGCATCCATCAGAAGAGTTCGAGAGGAAGATTCATCCATCGAACCGCACCTCTCCCAGGCAAGTGTCTTTATCTGTACACCTCAGCTTGGATGTGCTGTGTTGGTAATGCTCGGGCATTCGCAGGTCAACCCACAACTGATTTGTCTCGCTGGCGGAGAGTCGCTGCAATGAGCAGTATCCCACGCCAATGACCTGAACGAATGAGATGAGGACGATCGAGGGGTCACCTTCTTAGAGCCCATCGTAGACGTTTGGATGACCTGGATCTCTAACTTTTTATCCAAGTTCATGGAGGATACTTGGAATGAACTGAACTTGTCCCACTTGGGATTGCATGTCTTTCGGTGCACCTCTGTGCGCATCTTCTGCTTGTGGAATTTGATCTTGGATGTTGAGTGACATTGTGAACCATCTCTCACCTTGCAGTATGTCGTGGGATCCCTCGACTTTCTACTTCTGGGGGAGATGTCTCTGCCCTCGACAATGTACACGTGCAGAGACTGCTTGAATCGAAGTGTCAGACCGTAGTGGTTGGCTAGGGCGTATGCTTGGGTCTCTGACGGCTTGGCACAGCCGTTCGGTTCACGTTCAAAGGTGGCTCCGAGTTCACCGCCGAAGGCGGTTCGAAAGTTACCGTTGGAGGTGACACCCACTCCGGAACTCCGCAGCTGCAAAAGCTGCTCGGGGTTGTCCAGGGGGTCTGTGATGGGTTCCATTGTTTCTACGTGCGTTCGTGGTGGATTGAGAGAAGCTTGCGTGCTTTGAATATGAAGGATCGTTGGAACCAGGGTACATGGAAATTGGTAGGAGGCTCCCGATCTTGGGACGAACCGTCACTCCATTCAAAGGGAGTCAGCTATTCGAACTACTCAGGATTGACAACAGCTCCCTCGAGCATTCGAGTTCCGGATGGTCTCGAAGCAACTGTTGCATGTAAGACTCTTCCGCAGAATGGAGGCTCTCACTTGCTCGATTCTCCTTAGCTTTTTGAAGTAAAAGTCTCTCTCCGATTGAAAACGACGCAACTCTTGCGCTGGACCCTGCAATCTTCGAGTGAGATCCTCATCGAGAGTCCTGTGTAACTCTTCCAATTCCTTCACTCTCTGTCCATTCATCTCAGAGCTATTCATCAATCTGCGTGATGTGCGATGAGATCAGATCTGAAAATGGAAAATAATGAAGAGGATTTATTGATGAACATGAGCGGCACAAGACAATCACTTTGGACATCCATCCCAATATACGTTCGATATATACTGTCTCTGATGCTTGGAAAGCGTCAAGGATGAGTGAGAGCAGACCAGCACGGATGTACATAGATAGAGCCTCTGGTTATAGAATAGACTTCTCTCAGTACTGAGACTCGCTGAATGGTTGGGACAAATACTTGAAGCTCGGATCCTCATGAAAGGTCTCCTTTTAAAGTCAGTCTTTGTCTCCTTTCATCTTAGGTATACCTGAGAGAAGTCCGCTCCTGGTCTGTCTGATTGAGATAAAGGTTGGGACATGTTGTAGGACATCTGGCTAGCTGGCAGCTGGGATCCCACGTTCTGCTGCGAGAAGAACCCTCCTTTGGTGTAATTGGCATTGTTGCCTGTCCTTCCATTATTTGTGTTGTTTCCTCTGTTTCCGTTCGTCTTCGATTTGTCTGTTCCTTGTCAGAGAGCAGATCGAAACAAAGAATGCAGTATGAATGAGATAGAGATAGAAAGATGAGATGGAGGATAGCATACCAGCGTGGTTGTCTTGAGGAAGACGTCTATCGTAAGCACCACCAGGGGCAGAATAGTCCGCCTTAAACTCGAATGACTTCTCGGGGAAGAACTTCTTTGGCTTAGAGAACTGTACCATGGACTGTTTCAGGTTGTTCAGAGGGCCCTCGACTAGAGTCTCATTCTCTTTGAAGTGGACCAGAAGATTATTCCACAAGGGTTGCTGGGAGAGATCAAAAGAAGCACAAAGGATGAGAAGAAGAAAGGACAGAAGATGAAAAGATAAGAGAGAAGATGAAAAGATAAGAGAGAAGATAAGAGAGGAGATAAGAGAGAAGATGAAAAGATAAGAGAGAAGATGAAAAGATAAGAGAGAAGATGAAAAGATAAGAGGGAAGATAAGAGAGGAGATAAGAGAGAAGATGAAAAGATAAGAGAGAAGATAAGAGAGGAGATAAGAGAGAAGATGAAAAGATAAGAGAGAAGATAAGAGAGAAGATGAAAGTACCTTAGAGAGGACTTTGGGATTACCCAAGATGACAAGACCGTATCTGGAACGAGTCAAAGCGACGTTGAGCCTTCTGGGGTCATTGAGGAAACCGATGCCTTGGTGTTCGTTGGATCGCACGCAAGACAAGATGATGAAGTCCTTCTCTCTTCCCTGGAAGGAATCCACACTGGCCACCTGATCTCTTCACTCTCTCTCCTCCCTCTGCTCTCACCTCAATCTCCTTGTACAATTGGGGTCTCAGTGATCCAGTCCTCTGCATGTAGTTGACAATGTACGCCCTCTGACCTGTTCGTACCAGTCAGTTCATCCCTCAGAGGTGAGCAAGTGAGTGAAGTAGAATGAGTGAAGAGAGTAGAATGAGTGAAGAGAGTAAAGTGAGAGTAAAGAGAATGTATAGAGCACCTTCATAGGGAGTGATGACGCCAATCTGAGATGGATTCACACCACTCTTCAAAAAGTGAGTGACAATCTTCTCGCAAGTGGTGGCCTCTGTACGATTGAGATAGGATGTACCAGAAGCTGATATTTCTTCCTGCCCCAGACAGTAATAGAAGAACATAGGCTTGTTGGGCACTGGCCAGGGAAAGTCGATCCCCTTGTACAATCTCTCGTTGATCGTCACACCTGCACCTCTCAGTTTTCTCTCTCTGAACCTCTCACCGTTTTGCAGTGTTCCCTCGTAGAAGGTGTTGGAGGGGAACTCTGACAGGCAAGGGTGCATTCTGTACTGAACCTGAAGCCGAATGGGCTTGATGCCCAGGATCACGAGTCTCTCGAACAAGGACTGAGATAATCCCGCCTTCGCTGCCTTCTTGCACATGATGACGGGTCCTGTCTAGATGAGATCTAGACCTTGACAAAGATCCATGACATCTCACCCAGCTGGCAGTGGTCTCCCACGAGGATGACTTGCTTCGCTCCCAAAATGAGGGGGATCAGACATTCGGGCTCTGTGGCCTGTGTGGACTCATCGATGAGCACTTGTCTGAATCGCAGATTAGACAGTCTGGGGTCCCCTGCACCCACACAGGTACAGCAGATGACGTCCGCATTCTGACCTCGTCAGTCACGCAACCACTCCTATCTCACCATCAAGACATCTCTCTCGGCTCCGCGCTTGAGCGATTTGTATCGCTTCTCATCAGCTGATGACAATTCTCCCTGCCTCGTGTTATTTATATTCTCCATGTTACTGCATATGTGATTTTGAACACGCAACGACAGAAGACAACATGCAAAGATACAGAAGAATTACCTGCTCATCCTTGAGCTGTTGAAGCTTGTGTAGTTCAGACTTGTCCGTTGTGTCCAAGTGTCTGACTTGGTAATGAAGGGTGAGGAACTCTACGGGGGAATTGACGGCCTCTCTGCTCTTGGCACAGAGACGCACCACCTTGAGGCCAGATGCGTGGATCTTCTCTGTCAACTGATCCACGGCCACATTCGATGGAGCACAGACCAACACCTGTCCTTGGTTCTGCTGCACCAGCTGATACACGATGGATGCAGATGTCACGGTCTTTCCCGTACCTGGAGGACCCTACCATGATTCAGCCTTTTTCTACACAAGATCTCACTTGGATCAGTGTCAGGGACTTCTGAAGCACTGTCTTCACGGCAAACACTTGAGAGTGGTTCAGCTCGGGTAATCCAGGAGCGGAGAATCTCTTAGGAAGGGTGGGTCTGAGGGTCTGAGATTCCACATCGTGTCCCAAGAGTCTGTGGTAGATGTATCCACTGACGGATGTCTCATCCACTGCAAAGGTCTTCATCGCCGCCTGCATTCGATCGAAGGATGTCGATTTCCACACAAAGTCCACACTGAATCCATGGGTTTGGTCCACGGGGACTCCCTGGTTGTTCCTCAATTCTAAAGCTACTTCCTCGTCTGTCTCATTCAGTCTACGGTCTTCGTCTGTGCAGCACACTCACTCGTCAATTTGATGACGTGTCCTACGCATTGCCACGGGTGACTGGCATCTCCATTGTATCTGAAGGAGGTGAGAAATGAGCAGGAGATCTGGATGATGTCACCTCAATCTCAATTCGTCTCCGGGTACGAGTCTGAGCTCGTTGTCGGCCTTTGGGAATAAAAAGTGAGCGACTCTCTTCTTGTTGAGTCCCATATCCCATCGAATCACCACTCCGTCTTGTGTCTGACTCTCCTTCATTCTCTTATCGTAGTCAGCCTCCAATTTGACCAGAGGACCGAAGATGTTCTGGTACTGATATGCATCCTCGTATCTCAGCATCACGGGTTGTGGTTCATCATCCACTCCTTTCCTTTGTCATTTCTCTCCTCTCCTTCTTGGCCTCACCTGGTTTCTCGAGATCCTCCAACGTGCTCTCTGGGTTGCTCTTCCACAGCTCCTCCAGTTTGTTGATCTGCTGAGCACTGATCTGTCTCGCTCGGAGTTGCTCCTGCTCTGTGGGGATCTTGACTAACCAAGGTAAGAAGCATCGATCCTCGATCAAAGGAAGCCACTGAGAGAGATCCCAGTTCATGTCCTTCAATCCAGAAGCATTTGCACAGGGGTCTCTGCACAGCAGAACCACGACGGACTCTGTCTTGGCTGGAATGAAGCCCAAAAGGAACACATTGCGACATCCACAGTTGTAGCATTCGAGGATTGTCTCTCCGAGTGGAGAATCAGAGTGCAGTGACACCTTCCTTGTTGAGAGAGATCGATGGCTCACGTCTCACCTCCTTGTGTTTCGCTCTCACAAGGTGATTGATGATGTGACTGCCAGAGGTATTACCTCTTCCATTGCAGAACCATTTTCTACAATTTGGGAAGATGCAGCGGACAACCGAGGAAGGGGAGTGAATGCCACAATAACGGCAGGCGTGCTCAGGCAGATCAACCTCTCTCTCTCTGCTGTCAAAATCGTACATTTCCTCGAAGTTGTCTTCGAATTTCAAATTGTTCGCGCTTGCCACTGGCCCTCCAGGTGCATTCGTGTAATTCTGTTCCAGTCAGAGATCTCTTAGGACGATCATCTCACTGTCGAATTGTTGTATGTGTTGTCTCGCTTGGCCTTGCTACTATTGTTGTAGTGCTTCGCTTGAGCCGGGGGCAACCCTCCAAGACTCTGCTGGCTCAGTACAGAAGACGAATTGGACATCTGAGAGGACGGTTGTGTGGCCCAACCTATCATGCGGCATCAGAGGGCAATCACAAATCAATGATACTGAAGGACTTACCAGTCAGCTGAGAATTTGACGCTTGGGAGAGCGAATGATCATCAAAGTCCGCAACATTAGAAGCTCCATATAAGCTCCCCTCTCTTCTGTACATCTCCACTGAAGGATCTTGCATACCGTAGTCTGAACCTTGTGTGTTGAATTCGAGAAAGCTCATGAATTCTTGGGGATCTACTCCAACTCCAATGGGTTCGAGAGTTGCCCTCATATCATTAAAGTTCATGTCATGCTGCGTGTTCAAAAGACCGTCATCTTGCGTAAGAGGTTGTTGAGAATTAGACTGTTGTCCTCCAAAGTATTTCTGCATGATCCGGAGGAGATCTTCTGTGTTTTGTCGCAGGTGATGCTCGTTGTAAAACCAATTTCAACAAATATTCCGCCAACCTCCCAGCTTGTCAGACAAGAAGACATGAGGTGATGAAGTTTCTGGGGTCGCCGGCGATGTTGTCTACAGAGAAGGTCAGGTGATACCTGATGGTACTCAGGGACGGCAGGACAACAGATCCGTATCGCAATAGAAACGGCTCATGCCCCGCACGGCACTATTTGGGAGATATATGAAGTGAACTGACTGACTGATGCATGACCAACAGTCTCTACTAGAAGGTGCGGAGATGTGACGATATCAGGAGGTGAGCGAAACGTCTTACAGTTTTCGAAGCTGATATCCTCCTGGCAGGTGCCCATTGGCTTGCAAATCCGGATGTCAGGCAAGCTTCTGGTCATATGGCCGAGTAGATAGACAGTGAACTAGAGAGAAGAGGTGAGTGGAAACTATGAGTCAGCAGGGTTAGAAAGTGGTGTGCATAGACCACAGTGAGTAGATAAATGCACTGTAATATTTCCGAACAATCTTTATGATATTCTACTTCTTGTTGGCCAAGATAGAAAAGTAGATGTTCCATACAAACGAGATGCAGGAGACGTACAGCAGTCTGTGTTGAGGAGAAATGAATTTGAAGTTGATGAAGTTAGCTGCGGGCCACAAGACCCAGTTGGCTTTCATCGTTGGCCAATAGTCCTTCTTCACCTACAACCATGAACAACAGTCCTCATGTCCTTCCCACCTTTTCGATTCCCTTCTCTAAGCTTCCGCCCTCTATAAATCCCAACAGAGTCATGAACCCTGAGTTGTATGAGAAACCAACCGGTATAGAATCTACTCACCAGCCAAGTTGATGGGTGCAAAGGCGAATTGATCGATAGCGAGCTTCTGAAAGACGGCAGCGCTGGATCTGCATGGAATGAATACATCATCCGTATCTATCGCACTCACTTTCCCACGATCACTTTATCGAGTACCTTGAAGTACTGTACAGGTTAGTTCTGAGGAGGGAAGATGGATCACCAGGTGAAGGATAGGAGCCGAGAAGAAGGCGGCGAGACTGGTCATGCGGAAGAATCTAGACCAACTCCATTCGTCATCACCACTCATCTGGGCGACAGCGTCTCCTGCTCCCATGAGAAGCGTAAAGGTGACTACCTGAATCAAGCATCACCGAGGTGTGCTACGAAGTGGCTCGACTCACTTTGTTCAATAGGGGATGCGTCTCAAGAGACTTATTGTAGAATCGAACGAAGCTATTGCCACTCTGCTTGATCGTCTGATTGCTGTCATTTCCCTCTTTGTGTTCCTCCTTCTTCTCGTTTCCTGTCCTTTGACCTCCAGTCGATCCGTGATCTTGTTGTTCTGACTTGAAATGATGTCACTTTACAGAAGTTAAAAGAAGGTGAGCCACCTTGACTCCCTGAGGAGTGGAGAACGAGCGTGAGTTTCTCAAGGTGATCTGGTCATATCTGATCGTTTGTTTAACGCTTGGTCTGGAGATTGATCTCGTGAATGATTGGACAGTTAACAACCGAGATCCTGTGTGGAGTTGGGCGAGCATGCTGATGTGGAGTTCTTTTGTCCTCGGTAATAAAAACCGAAAAACTAAACGAAATCTAATCTTGACACGTGAGCCTTTTGATTTGCTCAATCCATTCGCAGGTTACGATGTCCAACTCATCTTCGATACCCTTTCATTCACCCTTCGAATTCTAACTCACCCAAATTTCATCTTGCTTAAGGCCTAAACACAATCACTCCTCACCGAGGCACTGTCGTTGGAAGGATCGTGCCATTGCTGTCACCGCTACCCTCACAACTGGGCAGAGGGCTCGACTACGCAATGTATATACCAGGCCTGAAGGGGTCGCTGTTCTGCAAGAACAGCTGAAGATGATCAGGCCAAATCAATCATTGTAGATATGATGTGAGCTAACTTTTTCTCAAGAGTGGACAGACGCCACAAAAAGGTTTACTCAAATTTTCTCTGCACAAAGACATCCTTGTACCTCGAATTGTTTGCCACAATGTGAAAGATGGGAACACCAGGTACTACGTGATCAGGATGTGCCAAGACGGTCTTCAGTGTCGTCGTTGGCTTCACTTTGATCCATCTCCTCTTACTGCTACCGCTCTTCTTCATCTTTGGATCGATGGGTGCCGTGCTGTTCGCCTCGAAATAGATCTCCAGGCTATCGATGACGTACTTCTCTGTTGACCATCAACCACACTCCTCTCACTGACACTCACTCTCTGTATCCCAGGGAGCGTAGTCTTTGGCGGTGGGTGGAAACATGTACGATAGATGTTGGGACAAGGTGTGATCCTCACAGACATCGATGACAAATTCAGACGTATCGTGCTCTTCGTAGAGGAGGAGAACTGGCCAGTGTAATTGTCCAGTCTCTTTGTCTACGTAGATCTCTCCCTCGTATCTCCTCTGGGTGTCGAATAAAGGTCTCCCTAGCAGGACGTTCCTCTCCTTGATGGCCTCTAACACTTTTGCTCCCTTCATCTTTTTGGTCTATTCCTCGTCATCTACTCTCCTTCCCTCTCCTCTCACCTCCAGTTGTCTCAGTTCTTCTTCTTTCCTCTTTTTCTTCGCCTCTCTATGTGCAGCCCAAGCCTTCTCTATCTTGCTCTTGACAGTCAATAACTCTTTATTCGTGGGATCGACCTAAATGAAAGATGAGTGTCAATGTAGCAGATGTACGTTGGTGGTAGCAGAATTCATGTTCGAATGGAAACTGACCTGTAGTCCCTTAGCCGCATAAGAGACAGCGTCTTTGTATTTTTGTATGTCAAGTGAAGCCTTCGCAGCTCTGTAATACGCTTTGAGGTTCTTTGGGTCCAATTTCAATGCTTCAGTGCAATCCTCGAGAACCTTTCGATTGTTCCCTACTATGTTCAGCTGGTGCTATTCTGTTCAATCACCTAGAGAAAGATTGACAGCTGCACGATTAGTGTGGTAGAGAGAAACAGCTCTCTTGTCTTCTGATCCTTTCTCGATGGCTTCGGTGTACAGATCCAATGCTCTATTCCAACGATATCGATTGAGTTTGAACTCAGTATTTCCTCTGATCTTCAGATTCTCTGCTTGCTCCTCAATTGTTCCCTCATTATCGAAATTGCGCATGGCTTGTATGATCTCGTTATTTTCGTCCCAATCATCGGAGATGAGGGGATGGTCCTTGGCAGAGGGGTCGTCTGGTAACCCTCCACCATCTGCATATGAATCTAGCAATTTATCGAAGACTTCATCGACTGTTTCTCCCATCTTGTTTTTGAGAAGAGGCCAAGAAATTCTTTGATAAAAGTGATAAACTGCATTTATTATGATAAAATGGGAGGCTTGTTGGGGGCAGAGTTGGGTGCGAGAACGAAGATCTTGTCTTCACTATTGATGTACGTGCTTGGTGGTGGATTTGTAAAGACGAACGGCTTTCCTCTCGATCTGTATCTGTACAGAGCGATGGGAATCATCTTGCACTCCGTGATCAACTGATGAAACAGATATCCATAACTTCGGTCGTGCAGGTTGTCAGGAAGGGACATTAAGCGGATGTTACTCGAGACTGTACACCGTTATGCCACGTACGAGAATGATGGATCACCATCTAGCCCAGGCTTGGCACCGACGACTAAAAGTTGGACGATGTGAACGAGGTGGGGGTGGTAATAGCTCTGAGCCAAGAGGGCGTTGAAGATGAGAGTGGGTGCAACCACTGACCCGGAGGACAGATTGAGGGCAGAGTCATCATCTGCCAACATCTCCGTTGGATTCCATCCCTGTCCGTGTGAGAGACACCGGCGAATACTCTCACCTGGTACCACTTGAACTTCTGTTTGTAGGAAGGTACATCCTCTCCACCTGGCAACAGCCGACCGGAAGAGGGATGGGCTGGGAGGGTGAGAAGAAGAAGGAGGGAAGCCTCACCGATCTCTGAGATGATGTTGATGCCACGGTACATATTCTGAAGGGTACGAACGAGAATGATCGTGTGAGCGTCGTAGACTGTAGACACCTTTCGTAACGAGGGGTCTGATAGGATCAACAGGGTCTGGCACTTTGACAGATTCAGCAGAGAATGGTCCTTCTCGATATCTCCCTGTTCCTTTTCAGTCCCATTCTCTTCGTCTGTAGTCTCTGTTTTCTTCTCCTCTATCCACTCCTATCTCTCCTCTATTTCTATATTGTATCTCACCAAAAAGAAATAGACCTCTGGAAAATATCCTGGACCCATCCATTCATTCTCGTCTGCCTGTTTCCTTACTATTTATGGACCGTGATGATGCCTACCTCGTGATGAACCAAGACAACTTTGTGCATCTCTGGTAGATTCTTCCTCCTCAGAGTTAAGATCAAATGAGAGTACTCCTCGTGAATGGGTCCAACAATGACAATGTGATTGGTGAAGGTGACCCTGCATCGAATCAACTCGTGTGGGTTACGAAGACATACCGATCGAGAGATCTAGATTCCAAGGTTGCTGATTCAGACGAGGCGTGGAACATGTCTCTCATGTCGTTGGATGACTTCTGCTCCGTCTGAGAGTGAGTCAAGGCGTATTCGGCGGAGATGGAAGGTCGTGGAGGTGAGCTGATGCTGGTTCGACTGTCTCTCTCTCCTTCGCTGTTTCGACTGGCTCTCCTTCCCTCCATCGATCGATTGGTCGGGGTCCCTGTGCTCATGTCTTCGAAGGTGACCAGTTCTCCCTCTACCACAGTCTGTTTTACGTTAGCTTCTTCCTCCACTCTCCGTACCTCTTCTTCGTCAAACAGATTGGCGAAATCAACAAGCTTTCGGATTCCAGGGACGAAGAAGGCAGAGTCGATGCGGCCCGTGTCTAACTGCTCGTCCTTCTCTCTCTTGTAAGATGTGATCGATGCCACTGTGTCTTCCGTCGGACAGATCATGAATCCTGTTCCTCTCATCAGATGTTCACGCATTCAAGATGACAATGACTCGTTCACTGTGTTGTGAAGATAGTTCACCTTCGTCTCCAGGATTGATAACATATCCTATGGGATTGATCTTGGTCGTTCTGGTGCTATCACTGCTGTTGCTAGGAGATACCTCCAGTGCCACTAGCGTGACTTGAAACCTTGCAAAGAGGAACTGCCACCGTCAAAGGGGATCCCGCACTGAGACTCACCGTAGCTGCCTCTTGGTACGTCTTTCCAAAGAAGAAGGCTGGTAACTTTCCTTTGCTGATTCCATTGCTGGCTCCTAACACTGACCATCTCTCAGCACAGAACGAACAATGTGCAAGACAAATATAGATGATACGATCCACTGACCGTATTCGTTCAGCCAGGGTGGTCTCTGCTTCGCTTCTCTACTGCCTGGTTTCGGAGAACTGTTTGTCCTGATCAAATTCATGATCAACACGGAGAATCCAGGCCACAGACAGTTCTGGCCCAACATACTCTGTGCGATGTCACCACCTTGGAATCGAGTCGACTTACCATGATGATTTCTCCCCAAGGTACAGTCTGCAGGCGTGGATAGTATCTCAAGTTCATTGCCACTTCTGATCTCAGCACCTTCGTTCATCAACTCTCCACTCCATGTGATATGAACACTCACTTGAGCATAGATGGGAATGTCCTTGGCAAAGGATTTGACGGCAATGCACTGCAGAATGAGGTCGGTGTCTCCCAACTCGGATGAATCGTTGAACGGATCTGAACTCATAAAGCAGGCTGCTGCGTCTGCGATCCTTATCCTCTGCATGTCGTTCTGTACCTATCTCCTCTCAGCTCTCTCCTCTCCTTCGTCACCTACGTCACTCGATCTCCTCAGCCACGTGACGTTCTGCTGGAAGAAAGGAACCTTCAATATCTGTTGGATCTCTTTGGGTGGTTCGTGAGGGCTGTACACGACGATACGATTGTGGGATCTGTGAGACTGCTCCCTTCAGCTACGCTGCTCTTCGTCTCTCACCTGATGGAGGAACTCTCGAAAGATCTCCTTGATGGTTATGACGGTGAATTCACCAAATATGACCACGTGTTTCCTCGATACGGCTCTAGGTTTGGGCAGACCAGAATCATATGCTTCATTTGTTCAACCCACAGAACACACGTATGACTCACGTGACTTTTCGGAGATGGCTGAGATCAAGAGAGAGGTCTGGTAAGACAAGACGAAGAAACTGATCAAGATGAGGACGATCATGATGACTCTTCCCTCTGCCGTGTGAGGGCTGAGATCACCGTATCCGACGGTGGTGAATGTCTGAAGGTTAAAGAAAGAGACGAAGGATGGAAGAAGTAAGTGAGGATACGACCGTGATGAGATAGAGGGCATCATGAAAAGGAAGGGACTCGATGACCATGAGGATGGTGGCTGAGACGTAGAAGAGAGAGACGAAGGTGATGATCAACGTAAGAGCCTGTCGTGTGATGACTGTGCATTGTCATCGGCTGTGCGGACAATCTTCTCACCAGATACGGTCAACTGGAGGGCCTTTTGCAGACGAAAGATTCTGACAGCTCTCAATATCTTCAGAGTGTCATCACCCAGAGAGTTGTTGTTGATCAGATCGATGATGACAGGGATGACGGTCAATAGATCTACCAAGGCTCCAACCGACCAGAAGTATTTCAATCTAGATCAGTTACGACAATTCATCTCTATGGACTCACCGATCCTCGGCACCATAGAAGTGAATGAGATAATCCAAAGTGAAAAGTGCTGCGATGACAATCTCGATGGTGAGCATCCATCCTGATTTCTCAAAATTGATGGATCTCGAATAGTAGGATTCCACTACGTAAAAGGTGACGGACATAATAGTCAAAAAGATTTGAAAAATATTCTACACTCGTTCAACCGATCTCAATGACATTCGTATGAGCACTCACCCACCAAGCACCAGGAGTAGAGGAAGAGAAGAACGTTCTGACGCTATATGGACTGTACTTGGAATGTTTTTTGATCTGCTCTAGTGTTACCCCCACTCGAGTTATTTGTAACACACCAAGTGAGGTCTCTGCATGTATAAAGTTTTCATTTCCTTGAGGAATTGTGAACGCGGTACATCTCTTGACCGAAGCACTCGAATGAGGCTCTTGATGAACCTTCCTGAGATAATGAGGATCGTGCCTGTCACCAGAGGCAACAGAATGGCTAATATAGGGGTTAATCCCCAGAAATGCCTCTCATTGACACCAACGTCGAGCACATCCTCTACTCCCATCTTGTTCCGAACAACAGAAAACTTGGTGGTTTGTGCTTGTAGATGGTCGATAATCATTGAATTTGCCATTTTTTCGCGAACATCGCGAACACGCATGTCCATGGACTACTTCGATGACTACGAGCAGGAGTTTGTGAGGAAGTCAAAATTAGTCCGAGAGAGATTAAATGCCCTTCCTAACCTCAGCGGAGGTGAGTCCAGTTCATCCATCCGTCCCAGATCTCGGGTTGACGATAATCCAGAGAGGAGAAAGACGGCCATAACAGACACACAAAAGGTCTTCAATGATGCCAAACGCGCGGTGCGCCAAATCTTCTTGACAGGAGACTAACCTTCGACAGCTGAGTCAAATGGAGGAGGAAGGCAGTAAAAATACGAAAGATAAGAGGAGGAAGGTGAAATTATTGGAGGGATACCGAGGAGAATTTGGACGTCTGCAGAGAGACATGGAGATGGCCTCCCTCTCTGAATCATCACGACAGCGCGATCAGTATGGATATGACGACGTGAGAACGATGTGAAAATGAAGGAGACTGAAAGGCACAGGGGGCTGGAGATTCACGTCAGAGATTGCTCCAAGCGGACAACACATTGGATGAGTCGAAGGGAAGACTCACCGACATCCACAGAATTTCAGAGGAGACGAACAATCTCGGTGCTGATACGCTCACCACCATGGGTAGACAGAAGAATCAATTGACACGCGCCAGAGATAACGTGAGTGGATCATTTCGATCAGAAGAATACACCACAAGGTAGAAAGTACATGGGAGTGATGTAAAACAGTTGGGACACATAGAGGAGAACATATCACGCAGCAGGAGGATTTTGAGAGCGATCAACAGAAGAGTGGTGACCAACAACATTGTCCTTACTCTGATTGCTGTTGTCCTCCTTGCGATCATCCTTCTCATCGTTTTCATAAAGTGGGGCAGGGGATTGCTACACTAGACAAATAAATTTAATCTGATAAATCTCCATACAAATTGTGCCATAGCATTGTGAAAGCGGCCCATCATCACGTGCTGGAGAATGCAGATGTTAGTGTCAGCCATCTTGCGGAGCGCAGCGAGCTGCTTTTTGTTCATTGGAGAATACTCATCCAAGGTCTCTTCCAACCACTTCGTTTCAGCATCACCTGTGAACATTTGCTTCATACTATACATCCAATGATTCCTGTTGCAGGATATGAGCTCAGGGTTGGCCCTCATTGACATGCTCAATTGGGGGAAAGAGCCCACGCCGACTGGACCGTTAGCATTTATTTCTTTGGATGTCGTCTACTTTCACAGAAACGCTTGCCTCAGCTCCTAAAACTTTCGATTGAAATAGCGCTCCATTGGTAAGAAGATGGGATGTCAAGTGTATGAGGTGAAGGTTTTACAGCGGGCAATTGCAGTGGAATGCGAATGGATCCGGCTGCTCAATGGTTTGATGCCCAACGGATGCAAAGAAGAAGTCTCCCACATTCTGTGATTGTCAGACGAAAGAGTTGGATGGAATCACCTGGTAGCTGTTGGTATTCGAAGGATGACCGTCTTACATGTCTGTCTTCAATTGATTGTAACTACCAGAACCCAGGTCCAGCTTATAAAATAAGTAGAGATGAGGGAATCAAGGGTTGTAGCTGAGAGACATGTAACTTTATTGAGTCCTCCTTCAATAACCAGATCAGAGAGAAGGCAGCAGTGCAGAGTACCAATGAGGACCAAGTACTTGACAACCCCAGCCACCAGCAGAGCACCAAAATTACTCAATGCAGCCCAGAGGATCGATGGATGAGTTGATTGTAGAAATTGGACAGGCTCACCCTATCAGACTTGTACAAGTGCTTGTGAACATCTCACCTTATATGATCATTGGTCTTCTGATTTCATGTAAGAGGTGGACAATTGTTTGTGAGGTAAAGGTGTATAGTGTATGGTCACCACTGATCTAATCACCTTCTTTGCAATAAATACCAACTTCAACAAAAAAGAAAGATCACCATCTCTCATTTGCAAAATATTTTATCAGATTTCTCCGTTCTCTGCTTCAGTACAATGACCATTATCCTACCAAAGGTGTCTCACTGTAAGTGCTATCAGTCGTGATAACCTTGTCTCATCACTTAGACATAGTCAGGATATAAACAGAAAATACACGTCTCTCATTTGCTCTGTCACTGTCAAGTGTTTACTTTCAATACACATTCAGATACTCAAGAGATAGACACAACTGGAATAACTTGATGATGTTCATTGTGTGAAAATCTTGTTCTGTCAAGAAGCCAGGCAGTCACTCTTACTAATAGCTAATTCTTTACATTTCCTACCTAGCATATGCCATGCAAGCTTGATCTTTGTTCCCTCTGAAACATGTCATTCTTTGTTTCACTAAGATGACAATTTTCAATGTTGCCTGACATATATATATTCTATATGAGTGACAATCAGTTGAAAGAGAACAGGTCCCATCTATTCATTGTCAGAGTTCACAGAACACAACCAAGAGAGCAGAATTTCCATCAAGACAGTGATATACCAATTGCTCTGGTGGATTTCAAGTGGTTGTGAAAAAACACAACAAATCAGTTGAGAGATAGTGAGATGAAGAAATGGTTCACTCATGATGTGGTCTTATTGAGAAAAAACAAGAATATATATAAACCCAATAGCTCAAAAAAACAAGCCATGTTTTTACAACCACACACTGTCTTATTTTGATTTTACAGCAATCTTGTGTTTCACAATGCTATATTATGTTGACAGAAATAAATTAGACAATTCAAAACATTATGTAATGCCAAACTGATGAAACAGTAAAACACCCAATGAAAAAAGTAAAACAGACTTTTTCCTCCTATATCTGCTTGTAGACTATCTCAGATGCTCAATTTTGTTCAGGATAACCCTTGCCACCAGATGAAGATCAACATATAATAAACTATCATAACAATATGCTTGTACATCAAATAGTGCATTGGATTCTTGCAAAAGTAAAAGTGTTTCAATTTTTTCACCAGTTTGGTGTTGCGTTTACTGGTTCAGGTTCAGGTTCAGGTTTTATTCAGATACCAGTTGACCCTGTTAGGGCTTAGCTACTAAGCTATTCAAAATTGTTCTTTTATGATATACACACATACAATTGCCCAAAATTTGAGCTGTTTGTGCACACATATAAAAATCATTCAGATTTTCTGATTTTTGTAGATGTATTTTTCTCTCTCCCCTCCCACTTTTCTATTTCTACTTCTTTCTTTTCTTTCTCCTCTTTATACAGTTATCTATATATACATATTTCCTACCCATCATCTCTTTTTTGCCAGGCTGGTGTTCTTTGATCAGTCTGGGGACTTCGTAAAAAAACACTCTATCACTGGAATGAATGCCATCTATATAACACCAACTGACAAAGGAGAGATTGTCATCTTTCTCAACCATAGGCTTGTTTTCTTTCTCTCTTTTCTTCATCATCTTTGCTTTACCCTCTACCATTGAGAATAACAACTGTGACTATATTCCTCCCAGATAATAACTCACCTGCAGTTCTTCCTTGACTCCTGGCAATTTAATCACTATTAACAGATAATGAGAACAATGTCCTGTCCTGTCTTGTCTTTTACATAACTGCAAGACGAGACAAAGATGAGACAAACAAGCCTTGTCTCAGACTGTCTCGAAACTGTCTCGGTTTTATTCTTTCTCTTTTCCAGGGATATGGGAACGAACCCTTTGCAAGACCACACACCAAGAGTAGATAGAGAGGGAGGAAAGTGAAGACATTGAGAGATTTTGGCAAAGGCTTGTCACATGACGACCAGAGAACGAGAAGAATCTGAGGTTGGTCAATAAAAGTGACTCGTCCCTCTCACCTTTTTGACTTCATCACACATAATATGATATGGACTCATCCATGTCCAAATAGGGTAGTGCCTGCAAAGATAACCTCATCAAGAACGGCCATTGACATCACCTCTGCTGTGACCTCTCAAACCTAGCTGGGATACCATAGGAAGGTCCATTGTATCTCCATCTAAGACTCTCTCTATTTGAGCCCATCTGATGGAGCGCTAAACCACCTTTTTGCTTGAGAGGGCCAAGTGTACTAGATCCAATTGCATCACATCTTCAATAAATCAATGGTAATTTGAATAGTTTATTTTTAGACATTGCCAGTGCATGGGAGCAATTAGTGATTTCCATCCACATGCCACTGAAGTATATCCATTGCCTCATCTCGGCTACAACCTAACCAATCAACAAGCAATCTGACCTCTAAATTTAGTGACCAAGACAATGGTAGCTTGATATGGATCAGATCTGGATGGGATAATGCTAACATGCAGATCACTAAGATTACCACACCTCTGGATGGATCCAATGGCAAGGCCCACACTTAGTGCTTGAATAAACAAAAAATAGACGTAGTTTACTTTAGTTGGAGGCTTACTTGTTTTGTATATAATCAACTAAAACGTGAGTAATTACACCTGTTGATCCACAGGTGAATTATCACCTTTGCTGTGCTACCTGACAGGCTGCTGTATTTGTATTGTATCATACATTTTTTTTGACACCACCTCAAATTTTGTTGGAAATACAAATACATATCCAATACATGATTCAGTTTTCCTGGCTGGTAGTCAAATAATGCATTGAGAATGGATCATTTCTCTCCTGGCTACTGGAATATGCATGACAAAAAAATTAGTGATCCAAATGCATGGACACCAACCAGAAAAACCAAATCACATATGAGATAATTGCATCAAATGTTAAGAAAAGTCAATGTTGTATTGCCAGGCTCTGTACAATCAATGCTGCTCCCTCATTTCAAATATTGTACTCTGCATCAGTTATCACTCCTGTGTCAAATCAGCACTGTGCAGGGTGAGGGGCAACAATCTCACAACAAAGGATTAGGACACATCTTCACAAGAACATTAGTTGGGATTATATTGTTTAAATGTTAACATTCTCAGAATTCTGATTTATACAATATTAATTTGGATGCACAAGACCAATGATGAGCTCTACAATAAGATACATATTGAGTATCAGAATTGCTGATGCAAACAGCCACCCAAAGACTCTCACAACCATATGTGATACAAATTGTCCCTCAGTCACATTGCCCTCTGTACCTATCAATGTCAGATGCATAAATTGTATCTGCTTACCTTCTTTCACATTCATTATTCGTGCATTTCCTGTGAAATAGACCAAAGGAAACACAGCAAATGGTAAAAGAATTGATAATACTGCTTGGCTAGCTAGGAGCAAACTTCCAATTCCAGCTCTTCCAAGAGTTGATACAATAGCAATAGATGGTACAATGGCCAGTAGCCTTGTGATCAAGCGTCTCAACCACGGTTTCACCTGTATCTTTCAATTACACACTTATTCATATTTACCTTCCAACTTAAGTAGCCCTCTGATACAATCTGTCCAGCCAGTGTAGCCACAACAGAAGAAGAGAAGCTGGAAAAAAGAAGAGCAACTGCAAATAGAGTGCCTGCCGCTTTTCCCACTTGAATGCTTAACATGTTGTATGCCACAAAGAGATCACTGACATCCTGGTCATTGTTGCCACCATAGAATTGGTGGGCTGCTACAATGAGGATGGCTGAATTGACAAATAGTGCAAGTGTAATGAGGGAGAAGACCAGTTCTGATATGGCAAATGGAAGTGAGGAACGAATTGCAGAAATGGAATGGGGCCAGGCTCCAATCTCCATCTTAGAGCCAGGTGAAATTGATGGTTTGTTAAATATATGATCTCCTGTAACAATGTGAGGTGTTGTCACTTACATGTATTCACCCTTCAAAGTGTCTTCATTTCTCACCCTGGACTGGACTAAATGTGATCCTACATACAAACTGAATATGTGAGAACTCATGATGAACAAGTGGAGAATTTGTTACCTGTGAGGCATGACTGTAGCTCCTAAAATACCTACAGCAGCATATGCTCCATCTCTACTGAACAAGCTCTTGGATGGTAGGAACCCTCTCATAACAGGTCCAGCAGGGGGAGAAAGTTTCCCCAACTGAATAGCAAAGCATATGTCCACAGCTAAAACCT